>JAJJMB010010711.1:981379-1059914 GCA_023531105.1 Papaver atlanticum
AAATGAACAAGTACAAGATAGTGAAGATTATGAAGATACTGAACACAGGATACCAATAGTAGAAACTGAACAAACTCTGGAAGATATGGTCAAGCTAATCTGCCTGTTTATGTGTATTACTTTGTTTTTTACAACAAAAGATGCCCATAAACTTAAAGAGAAGTATTTCGGTTTAGTTGATGATCTCGAGAAGTCAAAGAATGTATCTTGGCCTGACCTGATACATAGTTTCTTAGAGAAAAAAAATCAATCAGAACTACAACACTCCCGAGGACATTACTGGTTGTGTCGTCTATTTGCTGGTATGATCGTGTGGTTCAAGTTTTCTTTCAAGTACATATAAACTGTACTGTGAATTTAAGGTTCTGTATTTGATTATATTGATGTTATTTTGTTACAGTTTTTGTATGCAGAGCATACTCACTTGGTGCAACCACTGAAGTTACCAGATGATCGATACCTGCCGAGAGCGGCAAGGTGGAACATCAAAGAAATATGTGTTGAGTTCCTGAAGGACATGGAGACTACGCAATACACAGTAAGCCACCCAAGAAAAACAATACATATTATTAGGAACAGTTTTATATCATTATGCTTCTTGTTGTTTTGGTTTAGAAGCCAATGATGCACCAGTACATATCTCAAAAACTGATGAAATATACTTTTTATATTTTCATACATGAAATGATTTGTTTTAGACACTATCAGGAAAGTAGTTTTATGTTTAACCAAATGATTGCGTGTGTGTGTGTTATGTACTATTAATGTTAATACATATATGCTATACTGATGAAAACCAGAACACTTTGATGTAACTTTCATTTTGTTTTCTAGTTCTCTGAAGAATTTAAGGATGATTATACGCTGGATGAAAAAGAAATGTTGAATAAAATTGCTCAAGGGCTTCCAGTTGAAGACATACCATTCAAAGAAGATTGGCAAGAAAAGTTTTGAGGATTTGGAAGTAAAGCATGAGGATTTGAAGCTTACAATCGCATCAAAATGGGGCAAGTTACAGAGCAGGAAACAGGATGGCCTCCCCACTGATGTGAGTAAGCTAGAAGAACTTTTGAATGATATATATCACAGAGCTTACCCACCTACACAGTCAAACTCATAAGATGAAGAATCTAGCAGTAGCTCAGAAGGCGATGTTCATTTGAGTGGTAATTCATACGACACCATTCCATCAGCAACTACTCCCTTAGGAACAAAGAGTGAAAAGGAAATTCCAGCTACTCCAACTATGCCTGTTATGAGGAGCGCTGAAGAAAATCTCACACAATATGCTCTTGAGGTTTCACAATTTAAAATTTGGGTTCGATCTGATTTGGAGAGAAAGGTGAAAGAGATGCAAGAGGAAAAGAGCATTCCAGAACTATTACAGGTAAGTTATAATCCTTCTAGTATCAGTTTTGTTTTTGAAAAACAAAAACTGTTGCTGCAACTTGTTAGTACATATCTGCAATACTGAACGAAAAAAATCACTTTATGTTGAAACAGACTGAAAAAGTTGAACTCCAACAAACAACAACGACACAAGTTCTGGGTAATATAGAAGCAGAAATTGGTTCTCTTAGAGATAGACATGTGAAAGAGTTATACGTAACACTATTTTGGTTTATTTTATCCTTTGTCATAATATAAAATAATATGGTTTGGCACTTCTTTTATGTAGGATGCTTCACTTGAAGAAATGTTGTCGTGTATGCAGTTTATGCCCTTGGTTTGTGAGCTACCAAGTTTGAAAGAACTGCATAACGTGCCGATGGAGATACTCATTGACCTGGCTATCAATGGCAAGGTTATTTATACTAATGAGTACTCAAAGTATCTACAAGCTGAAATTATGGGAGATCATTTTTTGTCTTTAAGAAGTCTTGATCTGGAGTACCCTTCGACTGGTAGTTTAGAAAGCATAGAAAAATTGTACCCAACTCAAATATTTGATAAATATTATGCTAAATATCTAAATCCTCCCTGACAAGTTTCAAGACCAACTTTTGACTTGGGTTTAGGACTAAAAGATCCAAATGTTGAAAATGGAGAAGAGGTGCAGCAGCCTGCAATTGATCTAGGAGCACCTGATCCACCTCAAATCCATCTTGCAGATGTGCGTGCGCCTAATGAAGCTCCAGTTGGTATAGCAGCATCAGATCAAGCTCAAATGAATCCCTCAGCTGAGCAAGCTCAAATCATTACTGCACCTACACTTAATGAAGCTTCAGTAATTGATGTAGCTGCACCCAAACAAGCTCACATGAATCCTGCAACTGAGAAAGCTGAACTTCAACAACCTCAACAAAAGGTATGAACATGTTAACACCTAGTACATATATGCTACAGTGGCCCAAATATTTTTAGCATGCTTCTGAATGAAGAAAAGATCTGATTTGTTTCAAAAAAAATGTTTTTCAATACATAATATTTCTAGCATGCTTTTTTTTTGCTAATTATATTTTTTTTTACTAATAACGCTTTAACATGTTGCCAAAAAATTTATAGCTACCGATTCCACAGAAGTCTCCAGTTTTAGATGTTGAAAAGGGAGAGGAAGCTCGATTAAAGAAGATTAAAAGCGCCGAAAAAGCTAATGCATACGCTGAGACTCTCAAAATTCTTGTTGAGCTACAGAAGGTAATTATAATTAGCAAAAAGTGGAAAGTAACATGCAATGTGTTCTGTAACACGGGAAAAACCAACAGTACATGTGTTATTTACTTAGTGAAACTAAGAGTACATATGTTTTGTACTTAAAAGATCCAGCAATACATATGTGCTATTATGTTCATTTTTTTTTTTAGTCTCTCATTTGTTTTTTACGTTTATGCTATATTGAAGGGCACGAAACCTGGGGTAAGTCAGACATTAGCGGAAGACGACGTACCACTTTCCAGGAGACTTACAGATAAGCTGGCTACAAAGGATAAGGAAGTCGAAGCAATAGAGAAGAAAAATGCGAGTATGTCAGTCAAGGATAAGGAAGTTTCTTCAAGAGAGATGAAAAAGCAAACTATCTCAGCCAAGGAGAAGAAAGATACTCCAAAAATCATATTTACTCCACAGAAGCCAGTAACTCGGAGCAACCCACAAAGAAGAGTTGATCCTAATTTCAGGAGTGGCAAAGGATTGTATGGAATTAAAAGGTGAAACCAAAATCCAAAACTGAAACCCCAGTTGAACAAGATTGCCAAACAGCGAAAGTTCAGAAAAAGGTTGACGATATTGTGAAAAAGAAAAAAGCTAAAGGTGGTCCAAATATTAAAGAACAGCCTAAAAAAGTGAAGACGGCATGCAAGTTGCTGAAGCTAAAGAAATCTCCGTTCTATAATAATTTGATTCCACAAGAAATAAAGCTTCTCTCTATTTTTTGACAAAGCAACCTCAATGTGAGTTTCTCTTGGATATGTCCCTTCCATTTAAATAAACATTATGTACTTCGTTTAGGATCAAACTTATAAATGATTTTGATTTTTTCAATTTGCAGCTCCAGTGCTTGGAAAGTTCTTACTGAGGTTGGTCATCTCATATTATCTGCAGAGACATTTGAAGATTTGGTACATAATAGGGCTTTAGAGGAAGATCTTATAAATTACTGGCAATACCAACTGAAAAAAGCATATCATAATGAGCAAACGGTGGATGGACAGAGAAAGTACATACCAGTATTGCACAATGATGCATCAGGCTGGGTACGTTTTCCTATTTATCTTGATAAAAAACATGCATCTTGTTTTGGGAAATTTGCAGTGCATATCTCTCACACTGATGAAAAATATGACTTCATGCTCATTTTGTTTTAGATATTGAGAATTTGAATTGCATATCTCCCATACTAAATAAAATAAAACATTTTTTAATGTTGTAACAAATATTATGCTTTCATATATGTGTTTTACACTATGATTTGTAGTACATATTGACTATAATGATGAAAAAAAGTAACCATTTATATTTTTTTCTTTCCTTTTTCAGTTTTATGTAAGTAATCCATCGTATCAAATAGCAGCACACAGTGCTGTCTGTGTACCCATCAGTCAAATGGAGGAAGGAACCAGGAAGATTCTTATTTCAATGTCACATCAAGATGTACATTGGACGCTTCTTGTGTATGACTGCGAGAAAGCCGAAATCTACCACTACAACACTTGGGATGTCCCATCCAAAGACCAGTGTCTCGAAGATGCTAGACGTATGGAAGAATTCTGCTTCATATCAATTAATGAAAACTTGATGCTCCGTGGCCTTCCACAAGTACGCAGAGTAAAGTTGATCAGTTACCCAATACCTCAACAGAGCGACTATCCAGATTGTGCACTATATGTCATGCACTTCATGAAAAAACTTACAAAGGAGGAAGTCAATAATGGAGTGCGAATGAGCTTGGGGGATGATGAACAACTCAAAGTTAAAATGCATAAGAAGAGGATCTCTTTAGCATGTAAGATGCTCTCAGCAACAACTCCTCCTGAGCAGAGCTGGAATCTTAATGCTCAAAGAGGTTTTTAAGCTAGTATCTAACAGTACATATATGAAACACTGAATTAGGACTGCATACTAGAAATTATCCTAGAATATGTTCTAAGTTTACTAGTTGTTTTTAGTATAATCGAAGTTTACTAATTGTTCTTAATTAGCTTTATAAAAATATTGACATGTTGTTGGATGGTAAAAGTCCAAAGTATGTAGAGTGCATCTATGTGTTTAGTGTGTCTTATGTAACATTTCTTGTCACCTGTAAAAATACAGAGTACATAATGGATGTGCTCAACAAATTATCCAGGTACTCAGTGGTTATGGCCACAAACAATCTTGGACAACCATAATGATATATTGTAACATTTATGCAGTGCATAGGTGTGACATATTGTAACATTTATGCAGTGCATTCACCTGGAAAAAATAGAGTACATAATGACTGTACTAGAAAATTATCCAGGTACTTGTTCAGCACAGAGTAGATAACAACTTAGAGTACATAACTCCTTCACTCTTAAAAAAACTTATAGAGCAACCTGAAAAACCAATAATACTGAAAGTCAATAATGCTCTCTGATTAATGAGTCTTAAATGAACACAAAGTACCCTGTCCCAGAAAGATCTAAAACAATACATAATTGCAGTACTCTAAAAAAGATAACAAAAGTTTTTTAAATGATGCGCAAACAGAATCTGCATTGTGACCAATAGAAGTAGTCAGGGAAAACTGCAACCTAAAACTCAGGGGTAAGAAGGAATAACAGTGCATGTTTCCTTGTTGTGATGAGATTTCTTGTGGCAATTTGAACATCTGATAGATTTCCTACTCTTCTCCCATGCATTCTTGATACGATTTCCCTTTGGCCTACCTGGTGGAACTCGTGGATGGGGTGGAAAAATAGTATCATCTAGTTCATACTGCTCTGGCCTATTGTAGTTAGGGGTCTGATAGCAATTGAATACAGCTGCTGAAAATGCGTAACTTTGAAGTAGTCTTGGATTTAATCAACGTATCTATCACCCTTGGCAGAAATAGCTGTTATAGCATGAGAGCATGGAAACCCATAAACGCCATCTTTGGCAGGTGCAAGTTGTTTGTACCCTAATATTTCACACTAAGAAAGGGCTTACATGGGCTTAATATGCTCCTCTTATTAGCCTAGTATGGCTAACAAGGCCTCACAAGCACTCTACATAGAAGCCCATGTGCATAGATCCAAATAAAGCTAATGAGGTGCCACATCTCTACTGCCATGTAAGCATGTCGCATCATCAATTTGTCGACATGTCAGCATCCCAAGTCAACAGTCAGGGACACGGCATCAGTGCCACGTCAGCAGAGTTGCCCAATCGTAAGTTGACACGTCAGCAGTCAGTGACACGTAATCAGTGCCACATCAGCAGAGTGGACCAAGCGAAAGATGCCACGTCAGTAGTTAGGTACAGTCGACAAACAACTGTGCAGTGACGTTAGCGTTACGTCAGCAAACAATGACGCCGTCAGCATCTTCATAACCCCGTCAGAATATTCCATCGCTTGCGTCATCATGACGTCATCATCAGCTGAACAACTTCTCCGGTGCCGTTGTCTTCTCCGGCGACGGTCGCCTTCACCGGCGCGGTGCACCCTATTTCTATTCTTCCCGGTTATTTCCGCCCCACTACTTTACACTGAAGGATGTTTGCGCTCACCTGGTCAAACCGAGTCGGCTCACCGAGTTCCAGCCGAGTTGAGTCTTTGACTCACTGATATTTCAGCCCATCCATGTTTGGCTTGCGGATTTGTACGCCCCATTGTGTGGGCTTAGCCAATTGATCCAATTCTTGGGCTTGGTCTTTTGTATCCTTTTGGTTAGCTAATTCCATAACCCTAGAGGAAGTTTCTGGAAACATCTAGAAGGGTTGTTGGCCAAGTCACGCAAGGAATATTCCAGAAGACTTGCAAGGCAAGATAACACAATTCATGCTTATCTCAAAATTAGGGTTAAACCCTAGTTGCAGACATATAAATAGATGGGTTCACAACCCTAAAAAGGTACGCAATCTTCTTTACAAAAACTCCTATGAAAAACTCTAGTTAACTTAAGCATCAGAGGGTTTTTTGCAGGTCCCCCCCCAACACTGTTCGCGTGGAGAGAAAGGAAGCAGATCGATCAACATCATATCATCATCAGATTCGTGTTTGGAGGTGAAAATCTTTTATCTTACAAACACAAGTCCTGCTCAGCAAATCAACAATGTGAGACCTGCAGATACGCAAAAAGGCAAAAAAAATTCAGCACAAATACAGAAAAATAATAAAATGATTCGATGGTACATGTATGTTATACTACAATAGAACTTGTTTTAGGGGATAAAGCTAACCTAGGTGAATGAATCTCATGGACATAATCAGATGACTAAGTAACATTCCAAACTTGACCAATCTGAATATGTTCTTTAAGTAACGCCTGGTAGGTGGGAGTGAGCAACTCAGGGTCCATCAAAACACTCAGTTCGATACGTTATGTCATCAACTCCATAATACGTAACCTATGAATAGAACACAAAGAGCACCTGTAATAAATTTTGAACCAAAAAAATGAACATAAACAAAAGAAAACACCAAAACAACAACAACCACAAACCTGATCATGTCAACGAGGGCGCAGATAGGCAACCTCTTGTCCTTCCGAATCCAATTATTGAAGGACTCGACAACGCCTGATGTAGTCTGACCAAATCTACAACCAGTAAAGAATGCGCTGGACCAACGTTCCCTAGGAATATTACGGCAATAGTTAGCAACCCCAGCCCTTCCCATTAACTCCATTTTCATAAGCACTTCTTCATATCTCGCTGGTGTGAGAGCATAAGTTGCTTTTTTGAAACAAGCCATAACTTCTTTATACTTCTCGTCCGATTTCCTGATTGGTAAGTTTTGCTTCAAGTGGTAGTAACAATAGCTATGATGGGAATCAGGAAAGACATCAGGAATAGACCTCAACAATCATACACCGTGATCAGACATAAATGTAATAGGACGGTCATCAACAACGTTTTTAAGATTACGCATAAAATAATCCCAATTGTCAACATCTTCTCCAGGGACTAATGCATATGCTAGAGGATAAAAACCTGCAGAAAGCAAACAGTACATATACGATACACTGTCACAAACTATGTCGCTATACTAGTTGAAACTAGAAAAAAGACTAAGAATTTCCATTACATAACATCCATACTGTTTACAAAAAAATAGTCTTTTGCTTACATATATGAATCTGTGTGTGTTAGACACAATAAATTTTCAGTACATAAATTGTGTATTAGTAACAAACTAGTTAATTTTTAGAACATAAATGGTATACTCAAAAAGTTACGACAATTAAAAGCAATGAATAACTTATAAACAATAACAATTAAAACGTAAGAAGAGCACTTGCCTTGATTCCCGTTCAGACAAGTCGCAGCCATAAGGGTACCTTTCCATCTCTCGGTCAGAAAAGTTGCATCAACAAAAATCATTGGTCGACAAAGTTTATAACCTTCAATACAAGCGCCTATTGCAATGAATAACCTTTCAAATGTTTGAGTTGCGTCGTTATACTGAAAATTCACATACGATCCAGGATTTGTTTCTTTCAATGAGTTAACCCACCAAACCAGATCGGAGTAAGACTTTACATCATTTCCAAAAATCTCATGGTGTGAAAGTTCCAAACCATGATATGCATGGTGATATTTGATATTAACACGAGCCCCAACTTTTATGTAATATGAAATCTCCCGAGGCTTGATAAATGGGTTGTGCATCACTCGTTCATGAATAAGGTTATGCACCAGCTTTTTCGATACTTTTGGACTTCTCAACTTGACCCCACCTCCACAAGTGTGTATGCCAACATACTTTTTTATCCTGAAAACACGACAAGAAGAATCAATAGCGACTTCATGGATCATCCAAGTTCATGGAACCTTACTGCATTTCATTGTGAACCTTTCTCGATCATTCTTCACTTTTGTAACACGATACCCAGTTTTCAAACAATACTTTTGACAGGCTAAGCGAACAACATCAACACCACCACGAAAAAGCTTGTTCGGATCTTCAAAAATATTCTCCCACTCATCGGACAGAAGAGGTTTAGCAACTTCTTTGCCGTCAGTTTTATAACTATCTCTAGATGCTCTAATCAGTTTTGAATTATTGTCGACGTTATTGAAAGTAGGGGAACTAGATGCACCGGGAGAAAGACACTCCACATACAACTCAAATAACGCCACTTTCTTTGAAAAATGCAAGGCAGCGAGACCGTGAAGTTGAAAGTCAGCAATCACAGGCACTTTGACACCATTCTCAACAAAGTTGATAACAATATCAGAAGGGTTCAACGTTCTCCAATTCTCATAAATAAGAAAATTCAGATCATCAATACTAGAACCAAAAGTAACCGGGTGGGAAAAATGATGATGCTTATAGTAGATGTATGCATAGCATTAAGTATGTGGATTGGAACAATCAACAGTAGACATGTTTTGAACCTGCAAATGTAACAAAGATGTAACAGTATAAAAACACAGCACCAATTACAAATATTTCAAATGCTTTCATATGCATACCAATAAGTATTTCATATATGTACTGACGGATAAGACTAAAAAAGTTGACAAAACTATGAATCAAACACGATCAATAACACTTCTTATTAGTATGCGATATATGTACTGAAGATTCATGAACTACAAATCAATTTCATGACAAGAATATGTGACGGATCTATGAAAAATAAGAGAATCGAAATATATATTACAATATTTCATATATGTACTGACGGATAAGACTAAAAAAGGTGACAAAACTATTAATCAAACACAATCAATAACACTTCCTATCAGTATGCGATATATGTACTGAAGATTCATGAACTACGAATCAACTTCATGACAAGAATATGTGACGGGTCTATGAAAAATAAGAGAATCGAAACACAAATTATAGTATTTCATATATGTACTGACGGATAAGACTAAAAAAGGTGACAAAACTATGAATCAAACACAATCATAGCACTTCCTATCAGTATGCGATATACGTACTGCTGGATAAAAACATCTGAAACTACAAACAATCATGATTTTGAAAATAAGCTAAAAACATAATAACCTAACCAAAAAACTGAATAATTGCGAACAAAATTCATAAAAAAGAAACAAAAAACAAAACGAACAAAAATATAGATCGAGTTAGAAAAACGAAATTAAAACTGTATAGATCATGAAAAACGCTCCGATCTTCATGATTCAAATTGAAATCATAAACTTAAACAAGAAACAAAATAGAATTGAAATCATAAACAGAATTGAGACAAAACAGTAGCAGAAAGAAAAAGAGAAAAGATTACAGAATTGAAATCAAAGATTACATACCTGCGAAAATCACACTAGAATCTTCAAAAACCCAAGTTCGAAATTGAGAAGCAGAAGAGCAGAGAGTTCGGATCTGAGAGAAAGAATTATGGAAACTTTAAAATAGCCTTCTTATATATGTACCAGTATAGGAAGGGTAGTTTAGGTATCTAAAATTTTCGCATTAGATATCCCGCACGTGTACAGGACCAGGTGATAAGAAATTGGGTCCATTTTTCTTTTTTCTTTTAATTATGGGCCTCCGGTTATTGGGCTTTAATGGGTGGACCTTCCACTAACTAAAACCACTATAATAGTACCCATTGGTAATTCCTACTAAATACATTCATCTTTCGTTATAGTAAATTTTGGATTTTTCCTTCTTATTTGGTTTCCTAATTCCTATGAACTTTGCCATGTTCTTATTCTATAAAAATTGGAAGAAAAAAAAATTTCAAAAAATTTAAAGAGTTCTATGAAATATGGAAGATGTGTTAGTTTGAGAAATTCTATAAAAATATAGAAATTCTGGTGTGAGTTGAAATGCATGTGAAGTTGAGTATTTATTAAGAGGAATTTCTGGATGTTGGATGATGAACTACTGAGCGATCATCAATGCGTCGAGCGATAAAAAGAATATTGTTGGCTCTCTTCAAACCATGGGTAAGCTATATTATTTGGCATGTGTATAGGAACAGGCCTTACACCTGATACGCACAACCATGTAAAGTCCGTAGAGAAGCTTTTGAGTTATGAATCTTTGATGACGTTGTTGACAGAATAACCGCAAACTTACCTCGTTCGTGGAAATTGAATTATTGTCCTTCCTTCTCATGGACTTCACAAATATCTTCATCCATCAATAAATATGTCCTTCCCTTTTATAAAGGGAATCTAATTAATCATTGACACCTATTTTAACCTCCCTGTGTAACAGATCTAAAATTGTTCTCGATCAAACAAAAATCAATCTTCTTCTTTTTAATCTTCTCGCTCTCCTCCTCCTCCCCCGAACAACATCCACCACCACCACCATCTTCATCGTCTCAACCACTATTCCAGCACAGTCACCACTTCAGAAACATATCCTTGTTCATCTCCTTCTTCCTTTTGTTTCCAGTTTTCTGTATCATATTAGATTCGGGGAGATCGAGAGTTTCAATTTTCAGGGTTATCTTCTGATAGTTTTAGGGTTCGTCTTCTTATGGTTTTCAATTACTTCTGTTGAAGATCGTGTTGATTACTGATTCCGGTCTTAAACAATCTCCATGAAGATTAAATAGGTAAGCAATCGTTTGGGTTTAAACGAGTTTATATACCTTATGATTTATAATTTGTATTTTTATTCAATCAATTTCGAAAAATCAGTTTCCAATCTTCGATAGTTTATGTAATATATTTGTTTGAAGTGTTTACTGTTAATGATTGAGGTTATTTGCTGAGGTTAGAATATTGAAATTGTTGATGGAGATAGTGGTGGTACTGGTATTTGTGGTGGTGGATTTTTTGTGTGATTGTTGGTGGTGGTGGATATTCTGTGTGATTGTTGGTGGTGGTGAGGCTGGAATGATAAATACAGGAAGATCAATGCTTGGTTTCGGAGAAAAATCTGAGGTTATGTTCAGTTTCACGAGTATCAACTCCTGTTGTTAATCCACTTTTATGGGATCAACTCCTGTTGTTGACCAATTTTTTTATGGGATCAATTAGGGTTGTTGATCCCATTTATGGGATGAACTCCTGTTGTTGACCCGATTTTTTATGGGATCAACTACTGCTGTTGATCCGATCAACTACTGCTGTTGATCCGATCAACTCCTATTGTTGACAACATTTCCTTGGATTAAATCATGCTTGTAGTTTAAATCATGCTTGTAGTTTAAATCATGTAAATTTCTTCAAATGTTGAACTTGTGGTGCAATGGTAGCATGACTGACTCCATGTCAGATGATGCGTGTTCTACTCACGCCAAGTTCACTCCATTTACATGGATCAACTTTCATTGTTGATCCAATTTAGGGGATCAACTACTGTTGTTGATTCCCTAAATTGGATAAACTTCTACTGTTGGTCCTTTTTTTTTTGGATCAACTACTTTTGTTGATCCCCTAAATTGGATCAACTTCTACTATTGATTATGTTTTTATTTGGATCAACTACTGTTGTTGATACAAAAATATCTGAACCAGTGGTGGTGGCGGCGGTGACGGTGACGGACTAGTGGTGGCGGCGGCGGCGGACTAGTGGTGGTGGCGGCGACGACTAGTGGTGGTGGCGGACTGGTGGTGGTGGTGACGGAGTGGTGGTGGAATATTAGTGGTGGTGGCGGTTGGTAGGTGGTGGTCGTTGAATGTTGGTGGTGGTGGTGAAGTGGTAGAGGAAGAAATTTGTTCCATTTTGAAATAAAGAAAAATATTATATGGGTGATGGTATTAAAGTAATCTAATTTTAAATGGATAAGGTTATCAAAAAATAGATACAGTATATATTTATTGTTGTATAAGAATATATTTGTAGGATGTTAAAACTAGGGACATATAATTAATATACCCTAAAAAGAATAATTCCGGCTCTCTTCAGACCATGGGTAAGCTATATTGTTTAGCATGTGTATAAGAACAAGCCTTACACCTGATACGCACGACCATGTCAAGTCCGTAGAGAAGCTTTTGAGTTATGAATCTTTGATGACGTTGTTGACAGAACAACCGCAAACTTACCCCGTTTCGCGTTACCACTTTTCCGACAAGTAGCACGTGACTATTAACACCGCCACCAACAACCAGTCCCTTTAACCGTCAGATTAGTAGTTACATGAGAAACTCGGCAATCAAACGTTTCACATCCAATCTATTCCTTAAACCTCGTAACTACCTTAACAATAATCCAACGGCCAAAATTCCTCCAACAGTATTGATCTTTGACTTACCTCCTCCTCCTCCTCCTCCTTCTTCAATCATTCATCATCAGGAAGTTTTCATTTCTGAATTCAAAATTTAGGGTTCGTCAGCCATGATTGAATGGAGAAGCAAGAATGTGTTAGGAGTGATATTTGTATTAATCTTAGGTCAAATTGTGTCAACTAATTTAGCTGTAACTAGTTTCACTTCTTCACTCTTATCAAATCGAAGTATAAATACACCACTTACTCAATCTCTCTGTACCTACACTCTACTTGCACTTGTCTACACTCCTATCTTCTTGTTCCGTCGACAGAAATTGATGGTAAGAACAGGGGGTGGTTCAGTTTATCAATTCAGTATCAATTTGTCAATTTTTTGATTAAAAATTGAATCTTTGGTTTTTGCAGGTACCTTGGTATTGGTATCTTTTGTTGGGTTTTATCGATGTCCAGGCTAATTTTCTGGGTAAGTAGTTGAAGAATTTATGTTTACTGGTGGAATTAAGTAGCAAAATTGTAATTTAGGTGTGTATTATTAGTGTTATCAGTAGTGCTAAATTTGGAATGTGATTTCATTTGTAGTGATTAAGGCATATCAATATTCGTCGATTACGAGTGTCACGTTATTGGATTGCTGGACAACACCATGGGTTATGATCTTAACATGGATATTCATAGGGACTAGATATAGTCTATGTCAGTTCTTTGGTGCAGCTACATGTGTGGTTGGTCTTTGTTTGGTGCTCTTGTCGGATTCGTCAGGCGGTGGCTCATCAGGTAACTGGTTTTCTTAGTTCAGTTCAGTTGATTAGGTGAGCAAGTGAATGGCTTTATACAGTGACTTCAATGATTGAAATCGCATTAGACAACATTGTTTGTTCAGTTGTCCGGGTACTAATTGAAATCGCTTCCAGGTGGGTCGGCTCCTCTTCTTGGTGATGCTCTTGTCATTGCTGGAACGCTTGGTTATGCACTAAGTAATGTTGGAGAGGTCAGAAATCATCTTGTGCTCATTTTCATTCATAGCTTGTCAGTTGTGAGAGTCCACTGGACTTGTATAGGGTATATCATAGTTTTTTCTTAAGATCTCTAGGATACAATAATGATAAGTCGATTGCGGTAGTCATTTCTTTTACCTTCTTAGTTATTGGTGTTCATGATAAAGAATTTGTTGCTTTCATTTACTCGCATAACTTGTGTATCCTCCCCGGTGTAAGCAGGAATTTTGTGTTAAGAAAAAAGATCTGACTGAACTTCTTGCAATGCTCGGTATATTCGGAATGCTTGTGAGCATATGCCAGGTGTATCCTTTTTGAAGTTAGTTTAATCTCCGTTTCAGTCAGTAGTTAAGGGCTTAATGCCAGGGCCTGGCAAAATCAAAATTTGTTTCATTCTTTGACGCTATCTTAGACTACTAATTGAGAGGAGTAATTTGGAAGCAATCAATTGGTCTCCTGAAATTGTAAGTAATCACTTGCTGTATGTCTCTGATTTCTGCAATGAATATACTCAATAATCTGTAATAGTTAACTACTTAGCTCATGTGTTTCCGTCAGTGACTATTCGCGCTGAACTAATGGTTGTGCTGCTCTGGTTTCCAGATATCACTTTTTGGTGGCTTTGCACTATCAACCTTTATGTTCTACTCGATTGTTCCTTATGTTTTGAAGGTCAGTTTCAGATTAAAAATTCGCCAAACTGTTTTGTAAGTGGGAATCGAACATGTTCAGAACACAGATGGAGTTCTGTTCCTGCTTGAGTAACACTTCTTTAAGGAGTGACAGACCAAATTGGAATGTAATTCATGGTTAACCAATTTTTTTCCAGCAATGTTTGTTCTTTTCATGCAGTTGGGAGGATCTGTGCTATTCAACCTGTCAATTCTAACATCTGATGTTTGGGTACTCATCATCCGGGTCTTCGTTTATCAGCAGAGTGTAACTATCCTTGAACTCTACTTACTTTCCTTTTAGTATTAGTTTCTCTTAAACTTACACACAGAGTAACTAGCGAACCTGATCACCTCATTGCAGATCCCCTGGTTATACTACCTCTCCTTTGTTGTCGTGGTTATTGGACTCATCATTTATTCAACAACGTAAGTTCATATTCCAACAGCAAACATAGCTCTTCCTTTCAATATCTTAGTATAAACATAGCTCTTGCATTCACGAACTCAATTCTTTAACTCATCATTCTGATACACACTTCTATTTACTCTACCAGTGACAGGAATGCTATCAGTGCAATAAACTCTGAAACTCTAGATGACGGTGTTCAATACCAAATACTCGATGAGGAAAATGTGGGTGCTAGAAGTGAGACTTAAACAACCTAAAATGTGATTACTGTGCCATGTTCTTTTGGCAGTAAGTATAGTAATTCAGATCCTGAATGTTGTTATTTGTGTAGATAATTCTTATTTGAGAATCAATGTACAAGTACAGCATTCTAGTCGGTTGAATATATGACCAATTCATCGAACTTCATAAAATCACAAGATATGCTGTTCCTGTTTCACTGTTACGAGTTTGACACAAACCATAAATTTGTGGTTATGAACTGACAATGCTTTGCAAAAACATCAAAGTCAAGCTACACATTGATCTGTCTACAAAGGAACAAGCAGCCACACTGGCTACTATGACTCAATAGCTTATCTAATGTCAATGTGAAATAAAAATCAAGCGAGAAAGAACTATACTCATCTTTCATTCCGGTACTCCTCGTTTGTTTCCAGACAGCTGATATTCATGGATTAACGAAAATGTGCAAAAGCTCTATTCGCCTCTGCCATACTATGAGTCTCTTCCTTTTTGCGTATCGCTGCGCCACTCCCATTAGCAGCATCCATCAATTCCCGACTCAATTTAACATCCATACTTTTACCCGGACGTTTTCTGGAAGCCCTCAACAACCAACGAATAGCAAGTGCCTTCCCTTGTGCATACCCAACCTCAATAGGAACCTGATGAGTCGATCCTCCCACACGCCTAGATTTCACTGTTACATCAGGAGTTGCTCCTTGGATCGCCTCCCGCAAAACAATCAGCGGATTTGTTTCCGTCTTTTGTTGAATCTTTTTCAAAGCTCGATAAATGATTTGATAAGCCAGTGATTTTTTCCCGTTTTTCAGAATCCGATTAACCATCATGTTAACTAATCGGTTTTGATAAACTGGATCGGGTTTTCCTGTGTTTTGTTTAACCCATGGTTTGGAAGATGAAACTGAATTGGTAGTGTCTCTTCTTGAACCCTTCATCACCAGTGGAGGAATGTTTGGAGATGAAACATTAGGTGATGGGTTGATCATCAAGAATTTTTTGAAGTTGGGAGATTTTAATTTACTGGTACTGATCAGAGAATGATAGGATGAAGAAGAAGAAGATGTAGCAGCCATGGCTGCAATATCAAAACCCTAGAAGGAGACAAGAGGAAAATGAAAGAAAGAAAAGTGCGAAATGAACCTGAGGGGGGGGATTTTGGGCATAGGCGCCTATCTAGGCGACAGCCTAGGAGCACCCAATTCTTTCTTTGGGGGCACCACTTATATACAAAAATCCTTTTTGACGTTGCATTGCAGATAACTTGTGGCTGTACATGCCCAAAGAGAGTTATCTCTAAAAACCCATTCAAACTGATAACATAGATATCTTCAAGCTTTTCCTTTCACATTTTGATTTTCTGGTGGTAGTTTGAGAATTTATAAGCCATGGTTGCTGTTGTTGTGAGGAAATTCTCCGGTCCTGCGTCTGCTAAGTTGAACGTTCCGCGTTCATCTTCATCTCTTCATCAATTCAATACCCAAATTCCATTCACTAACAACCATTTTGGTACTCAATCTAGTAAATTAGGTCATGAATGGTCTGGAAAGTACAGAATTCCACTAGTTGTGTTGAAGGCAACATCTAAGAATGACCAGAATATTGTTCAAGCTGACAGTGAGGATGGTGTGTCCCTTGGTACAATGAAGTTGCCAGCCAATATCGATATCCCAAGATTCGAAAGCTTGTTATTTCAGGTAAGCCAATTCATCGTAAATTCAGCTTAATCATACAGCTAAGTCTTTAACTGATAAGTAAGATAGTTGTCACTTCGCAGTTTTTAACTCGCTCGTCTTGTTGAAATTTCGATTTGCAACAGTGGGCTAATAGCTTGTGCCAAGGAGCTAATCTACCACTTCCATATCCTCTAAAGGTATGACAATGGTTTATTATGTGCTAGTACATCTACATTTAGCTAGTAACTGTTAATTTTAGGCTGTGTAATGATTTGGGAGGAGTTTGTTTCGAAATATAGGTGGATAAGATAACAGGAGGAGCAAGACTGGGATTCATTACAATTGGAAATGATGGTGAAACTGAAGTTTATGTTTACATAGATTGCTTGGTAACTCCATCAACTGATGGTACTGGTCCAGTTTTTCGAGCAGTAAGAAATGGAGGCGCCAAAGATCAGACACCTCCAGGAGAGCCAAGAATTATGAGAAGCTTACTTGAAGCCCTAAAGAAGTGTGTCGAAATCGCTAGACTTTAGTTAGGTACCGGCCATAAGTAAAAAGATAATAAGGTATAGCTAGAGAATCAGCAGCCTTCGTGTTTAATTTCAGGGTTCGTACTTGCTTTCTCAAGGTGTAATAATATACTCTACAGTTTTATGTTTCAAAACGTCTGCTTGTAATGAGGGAAGGAATACCCACCATAGCTTTGGGGGGAAACAAAAAATTGAAAATAAAAAAAATCCGTTGCCGGGGATCGAACCCGGATCACCTGGGTGACAAGAAGGAATACTAAACCATTATACTGCAACGACTTGATTTTGCTAGGTTAGTCCTATGGAAGCCCACTTGAGTGCATTGATTCCTAACTGCCTTTCCTCAGGGCACACTACTGCCCAAATTTCGGCAAAATAGATGGTGACAATCCCCAACCCTCCGGATACTGCAGTTAAGAAATCACCATCACTGCTTCTAGCCAGATATTCATAACAAGCATCACCAGGATTATTTGACCACCAAACTCATTCGTTGCGGTATTCCTGTTTATAAGGAATTGGTTTTTATCCAACAAAATATCTTCCATGACACATGAAAATAGAATTAATTAGCTTACTTGAACTTCGGTGAAGGAATTTATCGTCTCAAAATGGCAGCACAACATGAACTTCTGGCTCTGCACAAAAGCGTGGTAAAACCATTCGCGTGGGGGCTTCCTCCTAAAGACGAACTGTCAATCATCTAAAACATAGAAATTATAATACTTACAAAAAGGATTGTTGGAAGTTAATCCAAGATATGGTGATTTGGTTAGTGGATCACCAAGTAATGTTGACGCAGTATGAAGAAGAGTTGGGATCAACTACTGCAGTTGTCGCAGTCAGTTTGGATCAACAAGAGAAGTTGACACAGCGTGTCATATTTGGAAGTCGAGTTAACTTGAGAAGCACGTTGTGCCGGTTGCCGGTTGCCGGTTTTAGAGTTTTATTTTGTTTAGAAATTCTTTGTGTTTATAGAAGAGTCTTTGTTAGAGTTTGGTCCTTGTTACGAAAATTTATTTGAGTGATCGTCAAGTTTATGAAACTATAAGTAGGCTGTTGAGCCATGAGAATTGTACACCGAATTGATTATCAATGTAGTCGTTTTTGCTTCCTGGTTATGCTCTCCTCTCTCTTGTAAGGATTCCAAAAGGATTTTAAAGTGGCTTCCCTAGATACTACAAAGAAGGACAAAATCAAAATAAGCAGGCCTGTCAATACTACTAAATCAACACCTTCAGATGAACCTATTTTTCTTATCCTAAAAATTAAACACGAACTGCAATAGGAAAATTTTGATTTTAATCATCGAAAATGAGTATGCTTCGTGAACTTTGTTGATTCCGTCACTTCAATCCTAACATAGAAACCCCAAAAACCTTTATTTATTTGTTGAACGAACTGAATTTGACAATCCATCTTCAAATATAATTAACAATCCAAACAAAAATTAGCTTACTAATTTCATTGCAGAACCAAAACAATCGAGATCAACAAAATGAAAAATAAAAGAAGAAGAAGAAATGATTACCTAATTTTTCAGCTATCATGTAAAGAGGCAAATTTACGATTGATTAAAATAAGAAGAAAAAAGCTGTCTTTCATCTCATCATCATCCATGTGACTACTAATTTTTCCATAGTCTACGTAATGTATACAGCTCGGAGGATCGGATACTATGTAGTATTGATACCTCTGTTGAACTGATGATGCTAAGTAATAAAAGGTATTTGAGATCACAATAATAACGAAGAACACAAATAGAATGTAAATGCTACTAAGTTATCATGAGACACAAGAGATTACGTGGTTCGACATTTGTCTACGTCCACGGGATAATGAGTGATTGTTTGTATTAAGTTGTGGTGGTTACAAAGATCTTAAATGCTTCCCAAAGTAATAGAGAGAACTCAAGTTGAAGTAAATACTTAAGTTCTAAACATTAAAGAGGTATAAGCTTAAGACTAGATCTTCTTCTCCTAGATGTTGAATGCCCTTTGTTTGTTGGTGAAGCTTGGTATTTATATCCCCTTCTGCTCCAGATATATCTTTGCTCTCTTTGAGTCCATCGTCCCCTGATATACTTTCCGTACAAATGGTACCTTCGTTCACCGCACGCTTTCTCCAGTCGGATTCTGCCACCTCAACTGTCCCACGTTCCTTCGGGAACTACCCAGCCTCAGTACAGATTGTACCTTCGTTCACCGCTAACCTCCGCCAATCAGACTCTGCCACCTCATCTCTCCACGCGTGCTTTGATTAAGCGTGTAGATAAGACATTTGTGCATTAAATGCTGATTGGATATGTCATCTACCTCTGTCCCTTCGCCAGCTGCCTCTCTCTAGACTAGGTTCTACTTTTCCATCTTAGCCGTCGAGGTATCCCTCCTTGGGATGAGATAAAGTAGATTTGCGAAGGTGTCTTCTGTTACTCAGATTCCTCTGTATAACGAGGGCTACACAGTTATACTGCACACGACCACTAGAACCGTGACACGTGCTCCGAAGAATCTGATACTTTCCCCTTTTCTTTCATATTCTACCGTTTGGTAGGATTGGGAGAAAAACTTCCATAACGCCGCCATTTTTTCACGTACCGGTTGGGTGGTCCCCATGTGTCCTTTCATGCAATAATTTCCCCTTGAATTTCGGGACATCCAAATTTTTGGATTCTCCAGCCGCCTATAAGAAGAGAATAAAAATGGGAATTTCATTAACTCTCCCCTCTCTTCACGAACTGTCGCTCTCCATCCCTTTCTCAGAGATTTTTTTTCTTCTTCCGCTTTCAACTGTTGATATTCCATCGACTCCCAAAAGCTCTTGTTCTTCGGCGTTCGGTCTCCACATACAGGTTAGTGATCTTTCGCTTCTTCTTTGGTCTTTTGAACCTTTATCTTGGATTCGCTTTGCTCCAATTTTGGTTTCTCGTTCTTGAATGCTATCGATGCTTCTGAATGCTTGCATGTACTGATCGTAGCCTTTAACGTATTCTTCACGTTGTTTGAGAAAATGGGTATTAGTCCATTTATATATTGTCATGATTTTCATCATGATTGCTCGGATTTATGAACTCGATTATGATGTCTAATCGTGCCCCATTTTCCTCCATATAGGGATTTGATTGTTTCCTTTGGTTGGTTTAGTTAAACCCATGCCCAAAGTACTATAGTTTTTGCCCCAATCATGTTTTTGAGCCGACTGTGATTTCGGTCCGCCATTGTTGATGGACTGTTCTTAGTGCTAATGTTAGGAATCATGAGACTTCCGAAGAAGCCTGCGCGTAAAGATCCGAGGCCTAGGTCGTCCACTGAGCCACCTCCGCATATGGATCATCCTGATGCTACGCCTTCCCCACCTCCTGAGGACACTGAGATACCTGTGGGAATTAAGGCGGCTTTGGAACATGAGATAGTTGTGGATGCTGAGGTAGAAGAGGTTGTTGTTGAGGATCTTCCTCCTCCCCCACTGATAGACGCATTTATGTGTCTATTTTCATCTCTTTTATGTATAGTGTTAGTACCCATTTCTGTACTAATTTTGGTATTTTATCCCTTTGTAGGTGTTTATGGAGAAATAGGCTTTTGCGGAAAAATTGGATCGAAAAGTTGTTAAAGGCTCCTGGGAGGACATTTGCTATTCGGACTCTCACGTTGGATAAGGGGTAACCCATTTTCAGGCAGCTGCTAAGCACAAACCGAGAATGGATAGGGGGAGGACAAATTTCTTCACGTTTTCAAATAAACAAAAATGGCGGGAATTTCTTCCTTACACAGGCGATTTTGTGGATGAATTTTTGATCGATTTTTATGGAGATTAAAGGGCTGAATTTGATTGGGTTTGTTCCTATGGACCTAACAGGCAAGGTAAGGGTGTTGGAATGGATCCAAAGTGGCTAGAACTCGAATTGGAAGCGAAAACTTGCCAAAAATATCACGGTTTATTTTGGGAAAGTTTCTTGGTTTATTTTTGGAAAACTTACGTGAAGAAGTGGAAGGAAACTCTTCTTAAAGACTTGTTTCTATCAAGGGAGGAGTTTGGACAGCTTTGATTGATCGAATGCACGTGAAACAGAAAAAAAAAGAAGGGAAATATCGCAACTTGCTGTGGAGGAAAAAACCAAGTTTATTCTCGAATTTTCTTTGCTCTACTATGTATAAAAGGGTTGGTTAGGGTCCTAGGAAGGAAAGGAAGAAGTTAGGGGAAGTTTAGAGCCTTAGAGAAGCTAGAAAAATCATTGGAAGAAATCACGTTCTGCTGGTGCAAACTGTGCCGGAGAAGACGAAGAACATAAACAGCAGAAAAAGAAAGTCGCAGATTCTGTGACCGTAACTTTCAAATTTTAAACCTTTTGTAACGATTTTTCCAACAGTTAGCTTCAGTTCGCAACGGGTTCTCTGTAGAAATAGGTTCTGTAACACTTATATTAGTTACAAAACCCGCTGTTTAGAACTTTTCACTCTTTTAATCAACTTTTGAACACCAAAGATGTATTTTGAGCAAGAGATTAATATGAGGAGCTAAACCCCTTAGCCGAGGCGACAGAGGAAGCCATTGTTCCATGAAAAGTGGTATAATTCTATTTTTATTATTTATTGAAATTATTTAACATGATTTTTTGCATAGAACTTAAAAGAAAAATTGGTTTTTATTGAGTAGTTGTGAAGTGTTTTGATGGGACATGCTTGGTTTTAATAATTTTGATGTTTCATGCTTCGTGCTTACAATTATTACTTCAAGAACCAAATTAGAGGCAAATATTAGAGTCAACTTAAAGAAAAATATTGCATGAATATTGATTAGAATTTATCAAATAATTGGTCAATGGTGGAATCCAAAGTCTCGGTATTTTCTTATTATTATTGAAACAATTTTATTTAATTCTAAAAAATCCTTCACAAGCCCGAGTTGAACGAACTTTACTCACCACTTTCACTACAACTAAAATTCACATCACCCACCTCATTACGAACTTCAAAGACTGCAGCTGCGTGATAAGGATAGCTATTCCAATTTGTCTTTGGCTGAGATCTCCAAGTCTTTTCGCCTGCATAAGTTTGACATTTCCTTTGTTGATGGCCCTGATGTTCTCACTGAATCTCTGATCCGAAGCTTCCCTTACGATGAGAATAATTTATTGATTAGTGTTGGCCAATTGGCCACAGGTATGTTTCTGCCTCTGTTTAGTAGAAAGGATCCTTTCTACTATGATGTCTTGTCTACCAGGGATGATCCAGTGAACAAAACTCAGGTTCGAGGGGTCATGCAATACACCGGTAATTATTGGCGTGCCCTTCGTGAGTGTTGGTACCATAGCAAAGGTAAGACTACTTTGAAGTCTTACGATCCTTTTGCTGCTGGGAGGTTTAAGCAAGAAGATTACACTCCTGCCAATTTCAATGCTACCTACGCTGATGCAATCCATAAAAGCAATCTTCTCCACTGGTGTGTTGGTCCACGTCGTATCCATGTTACTGGCAAGCATATTAGGGAAGGTAATAGCCTTCGTTTGCTGGAGCAAGAGCATCGGTCAAAAGCCAAGGAATAAAGATTGACAAGACTGGGTTAACTGTCATCCTCTACTCTGCTAAGCTTTTCTTGTCGAAGTATGATCGTATTCGCCTAGATCATGATGACTGTTGGGCGCGTACTCCTCTTCACATTGTGGGTCCCTGGGCTTATGGTTTTACTACCACAGATCCTAGTGTCCCTGGTACAGCTTTCTCTGTGCCTGCTAAGTATGATGGGTATCAGCCTTGGGTTTTCAACCCTGCTACTTCTAATGAGGTAACCTTTGTTTGTTACGGAAGTTTTTTATTTTTCATCTTTTTTTTGTTGCCTTTGCTCAGTACTCCGGTGGTTCCTTTGCAGCCTGCCCCTGCTTCTTCTGCTGGGAATGCTCCGTGCTCTGCTGGTAACTCTGTAGCTACCAGGACCAGGAAAAGGAAGGCTTCGATTGAAGCAGCTAAGCCAACACCTGCGGAGGTAAGGATTATAACTGCACCTTGGTGTTCGTAGATTCCTTAGTACTTTGCCCCTGATCCTTAGCTGGCGCATGTGTTCTTCTTTAGTCTTCCAAGAAGAAAGGCAAGTTGAAGGCTGTGATCGATTTTGAAGAATCCGATGAGGATCCTAAAGTTGATAGGGAGGAGCCAGATGACGAAGACATGGAGGATGTCGAGGACACTTCCCTTAGTCCCCACTTAGATGATATTGATGAAGATTTTTCCAAAGATAGCCCTAGCCCAATTCGTGCTGGTTCTGTAGAAGGTGATAACCTTCAAGTTGGTTGCGGTTCTTTGTTGGTGAGCCAAGTTAGTGCTCAAGTTGCAACTCCTGCTTTGCTGCCGAAGGTACCCTCGTTTTATTCACCTTGTGATATCATCCAAGAGTCTTCCGTCTTCTCCTGCTATTTCGGTCCACTCGAGTGGTTCGTTTGCGAAGGGTGTTGCTCATGTGGTGAGGGTTAGCAGTTCAGACTCTCATCCGAAGAAGAAGGTTGTGATTTCACTTGCTAGCTTCTCCTTCAATGCTATGCCTACTTCACTGGGAAGTGCTCAGTCTGTCTCTACTTCCTCTATTAGCAAGGCTGTTGGGCCTCCACCTTCGTCACCAGATTGGATCGTGCTGGGTAATCTTCCTTCTGCTGGTGACATGAACTTAGGTGGTACTTTTAGTCAAGCGTTCTATTTTGTCCCAGCTCATCCACCATGCCATCTCTTCGTCGTGGTGAAGGTTCAGTACCTATTGATGTGTTTTCAACTTTGTTGTAGTAAAAGTTTCGTTGAGACTTGTGAAGATTCGAGTTTTTAAATTTACTAAAAATATACAATAATATTACAATTGGTGCAAGTTGTACTGAGACTAAGGATTTAGCCAATCTTCATAACATAAGGTTCACTTATTTATTCTCAACAATTTTAGCTCAAGAAATATAAACATGAACCCTATTTTTGCCAAGGTAGATTCTCAAAACATTGATTGTAAATGTTAAGCATGGGACATCAAATCACCTAAGCTAAGCATGACCCATCTAATCAAATGACAACCAATTTAATCAAATCATATTTCAATTAATTTTAGTGCAAAAGTCATAAAAAATAATAATAATTTTTACCCATGTATGAAGTTCGGCCTCCTCAGTCCTCCTAGTGTTGGGGTTTAGCTCCTCCTATTATAGACACTCTCAAAATATTTTTTATTTTCTCAAAAATTGTTTACAATGGTGAAAACGGAGAAAATGGTGAAAAACAGTAATTTGCGACGCACAAAAATCGTCACAAAATGAACAATACAAGAGAAGTGTTGTAGATTCTGTTCCGCGGTCGCTGGAAAGGAGTTGGGAACTGTCGCATTTAAGCGACAGTTTTCAATGACTTTCCTTTACAGGCTTTTTTTCTTCGTGTTCTTCAGTTCTGCAGCAGCAGAACCCGAGTTTCTGCAACTCGTGATTTCTTCTTCTCTGGCTCTCCTAAGCTCCCCAAACTCTCGATACCCCTTGTATATGACCTGGGTAATCTATTTATACCCGAAAGATGCATCGAATCTCTTCCATAACTTCAAAAAATCTTCTCTTTATTATTTTTATTCTCACGGCAATAATTTCCTGTTTTAGCTTCTCCACGCGTTTGCAGTTGTATTTCTTACCTTGTTTAACTCTTACACGCATCTAGCATTCTCACAGAACATTCCAAACTCTCCCAGCACACTCCAGCAATAGAAGACGCGTGAATATCTTCTCCCTTTTCACGTACTCCCCTGTTTTGCTCCATGACACGATCCAGCCAATTTTGATCCAAACGAAAACCCATACTAGCTTTCTATAGTCATATCACGTCTACCCACTAAGTTTCAGGGATTGAATCTCACTAAATCACGTCCAAACATCCGATCGAAATTCTGCTGTTAATGAAAATATTTTCTCGCCAAAATTCATTTTTTGAATTTTAGAAGAAGATGTCCCCCCCTAATCCTGCACGGGTGTCCCTTTAGCACTTGTCTTATGGGGTGCAAATGGTAATTTTTGGTAGTAGATAGTAATTTTTCTGGGGTTCCTCCGACACATTTTTGGGGTGCTTCCGGTGCATTTCTGGGGTGCCTTTAGTACTCTATCCTAGGGTGTAAAACACCACTTTTCGATCCAATTTTGCCGCAAGAGCTTATTCCCTAGAAAAGACTTAAAACAACTTTATTAGAAATAAAATGAGTCCTAGATAATGTAGTTATGGGTGAAAATGCGTCACACTTACGTGCTTATCACCTATGCCCCAAGCTCGTTCTCAAGCGACTGATGGGGTTCTTACGAATCTTGGGAAGGGTAAGTTCCATGAGAACTTGAGCCTTAGGAGTTCTGACGATGCCATCCTCGAAGCCATACTGCGGGATTCGAAGGGTCCCTTTTCTACTGAGGTTGATCGTCATCAGATGGTTGATTCTTTGGAGGTTTCTTCAAGGTTGGATACTTTGACTGCTCAGTATCAAGTGGCCAAGGATATGTTCTTCGATCCTGACTGCCTTCGCTCTGGTCAGAGCTTTGGTGAAATCCGCAGGGGCGACATCCAAGAGATGGAGACCTTCATGGATACCTACACTGATTTCCTCCCCCGTCTTTCCTTGTTCTCAGTAAGTGATTCTTACTTTACTGTTTTTGCGTATTATTTTGGACCTTCGCTTGTTCTTATGCTCCGTTATTTGCAGCTTTGCAAAGAAATCGATGTTGGCTGTACCTTGTTCCAGTTTTATAGGGTCACTTGAGTGCTCTGTTGGAGTGTGATCGCCATGATTATGCCTTTGCTAACGCACAACATCCTTCTTCCAGTGATGCTGCTTCTGCCTCCAAGGTACCTTTGTTAGAGAGTGAAGTGAGGAAGACTCATAGGTCCCTATAATCTTGTTTGTTGGATCATGAGAGAGCTAATAATGCTGCGAAGGTTGCTGAGGAGGGACGCAAGGCTGCTGATTCTGCTTTGGCTGCTGAATCCTCCAAAGTCATAGGTTCGTTCCTCCTTTCCTTTAGCTTTGTTTTCATTTTTTTTTGGTAGTATAGTCCTGAGAGAACCTACACCTGCCAGCTGGTAGCTCCGATGAACTTAGACACCTTCGGGAGCAAATAGCCAAGTTGACCTCCGACGTTTGGTATTACCAGAAGAAGTATGATAGGTCGATGAACGTAACTGTTCATAATGAGGCCCAAATCTCCCTTGAGTCTGCTCATAACTCAGACCTCGTGAAGAAGATGGTTTTTCTCTGTAAAGAATGTGACGAAACCCTCAAGTGGAAAGAGGATCTCATCTTAAAAAAAAGAAGGATATTTCCTTAGTTGAGAAACGTCTCTCAGCTCAAGAAATTATCCACAAAAAGTATTATGCAGATTTCGAAGATGCCTGCGCTTCCTTAGCTAAGGTTACTGTAGAACGTAACGTATTATCCTCATAAGTCTGCTCTCTTAAGAACATGCTTTGTGAGGTTTCTTCAATGCCTTCCTCCATGTCTTGTGCTTCTATGGTTAAGAGATTGGAAGAGTTGGAGAACATTTACTAGGTTTAATCCTTTGAGAATGCTTCGCTCCGGATTGATGTTGAGGATCTCCGGACCGAACGAGATACCCTTGTGGAGGATCTTGATGCTGCTGAGGTAGATATTGCCGAAGCCTAGCATAGTTTAGAGGAATCCCTTAGCCATGCCGGAGGTAGCTTAGGGTTTTCTTACTCCCGCAGCATTCTTTGTACCCCGCATTGCCTCTGTTTTTTACTTATCTCCTTTATTTCCGTAGGTCTCCAGGAGCAGCTTGTGGGTGTGGATGCTAAGGTCAGCCATCTTGAGGGTCAGGTATCTTCGTTGGAGATAGCTCGGCAATTTGATGCTGCTGTAAAGTTTAAAGATAAGTCACTTCAGCAGGCTAATAACCAGCTCAGTTCCCAGGTAATGGAGCTTCGTCGGAAATCGACCTCTGATTTGGAGACTCAGGCCTCCCAAATGAAGGTGCAATTCGAGCGTTCGGCTATTGACTACATCAATGAGGCCTTTGCTGAAGCTGAACGCAAATCTGACAGAGTTGTCTTTCCTCGTCTTCCTTATCCTTGATTCTGTTGTCTCGAGCTTTGTTTAAGTAGACTATTTATTGTTTTATGTCCTCAGCTGAGGTATCTTTTTTAGCTATGATGTCTCCCTTCATTGAAATAATGCTTTCTGATGGTCTGAACCTTTGTTATCTGTCATGCAACTTTTAAGAAATATTAGACATACTTTGGTAAAATTATCATTTCACCTTATGTTATTGCATGAATATTTTGCTTAAACGTAATGTGTCTAATTGGTCGCACAGTCAAGTTATCACAAGGTGTTAAGGTATGCTTAACCTTTGGTGAAACATTCAACGTCCTACCCGGATATCCTTTGGCCAGAAGGTATCATGGTGGCGAAGGTCCCTACGTGGAAAATAATTTTCCTGTAACCCTACGCGTTCAACGAGGAGACTGCTTTACTTCGACAAGGTATCTCTATAGGGGATATTTAATTTTTTCTTATGCCTCATGAAAGGAGCCATCGCCTCGAGGATCCGACATTGATAAATGCGCAGTTATGCCTTGCCTTGCCTCATCATCACTTCTGATGGAGTGTGTCTATTCTAACCCAATTATATTAATCAAAGCTAATTTTTTATAAAAAAGTTTCTTTCATTGATTAGTAAGTTCTTTAATACCTTTGATCAGGGATTGAACATGGTAGGCTATTGCCCATTCCTTTCTTCTCCCGAGTAATCACCATTCTCTTATGGGTAGTACTTTTTTAGGTACATTGCATTCCAAGGGTGCTGTAGTACTTCACCTTTTAGGGTTCTTAGGTAGTAAGACTCTTTTCCGACGATGTCGTGTATGATATAGGGTTCGTCCCATGTTGGAGCTAGCTTGCCCCACTCCTTCTTTCTTTGATACGGTGGAATTTGACTTAGCACGTATTCCTCAGCCAAAAAGTTCCGAGGGATGACCCGCTTGTTGTATTCCCAAGCTAACCTTCGCTGATAGTTTACCATCTTTTGCAAGGCTATCTCCCTTCTTTCTTCAAGGCCATCCATCTTCTCCAACATCAAGTCTGTTGTTAGATCCTTCTCCCATGCCTCCGTTTTTGTTATTGGGAGTATAACCTCCATTGGGATGACTGCTTCGGATCCGTAGGTCAACAAGAATAGAGTTTCCCCCGTAGCTGACCTTCTTGTAGTTCGATAGGCCCATAGGACATTGTGCAGTTATTCGCACCACCTCTTCTTGTATACTCCTAGCTTCTTCTTTAAGTTCATTGCTATGGTTTTGTTGGTTTCCTCCGATTGTCCATTGCTCTTAGGGTATATAAGAGTTGACTTGTTCTTCTAAATGTTGAAGGTATCAAACAACATGTCGATCGATGTTCTTTCCTTGTAACTGTTTGCCATTGTCCGAGACTATGGCGGCTGGTATTCCGAATCTACATAAGATTTGCTCAAACAAGAATTTAAAGACATCTGTGTCCCTAATTCTTGCCAAAGGCTTTTCTTCCACCCACTTGGTGAAGTAATCAGTAGCCACAATAAGGTATTTTATTTTTGAGGTTCCCTCTATCAAGGGTCCAACAATATCAACCCCCCATTTTACAAATGGACAAGGGATGATAACTGAGTTAAGCTCCGTTGCTGGTGCTTTGATTTTTTTGGCAAAGCGTTGGCATCTTTCACATCGCTTAGCCACGTTCTTTGAATCTTCGTCAATGCTTAGCCAGTGGTATCCTTGCATTTTGGCTTTAACCGCCAAGGATCTTCTTCCACTATGGTTGCCGGGGTCCGAGAAATGACCTCCTTCGTGACGAAATACTTTATAGGAGGTCATTTCTCGGACCCCTAATGCGGTGCCTCTCACAAACCGAAGGAAGGAAAATACATATCCGCTGTGTATATCATGGAGTATTTTCCTTCCTTCGGTTCGTGAGAGGCACCGCATTAGGGGTCCGAGAAATGACCTCCTATACAGTATTCCGTCACGAAGGCTGTACATTGCTGCTTTTGATTCGAGTTTCCGGGCTTCTTTAACATCGGCTGGTAATGTACCTTTGTCAAGGTACTAGTGGATTGGAATTCTCCAATCATCTTCCGCTTCATTTTCGTTGCCCTCGTCTAACATGGGTTGGTCTTCGTCAGACTCTTTTGCTTCTTCATCTGATTCTTTCATTTCTTCACTTGCTTCTCCTTTGTCTGCTTCTCTCATGGCCCGAGTTTGACCGTCCAAAGACTCCTCAGCGCCTGAGATAGGCCCTTCTATCGAAGGTTCATATATCCTTCTAATTTGCATGGCGGTGTTATTTCTATCCCTTAACATAGAGGAGATGAATGCTAAGGCATCTGCGTGTCTGTTTTCTTTTCGGCATACATGTCTGAATGTTATGTTGTTGATTTTGGACGCATGTTCCTGAGCTAGCTTTAAGTACGTAGATAAATCTGGATCCAAAGTTTGGTATTTGAGTTCGATTTGTCTAATGACCAACTGATAGTCACTAGTCAACCAAACATCTGATAAGCCTAGCTCCCGTTCCAAGCGTAAACCATGTATGACTGCCTCGTATTCTGTGATGTTATTTGTGTATTGTTTGAATTCTAACCTAAATGCGTAGATGAGTCGGTCTCCGGTAGGGGTTGTTATTACAATCTCTATGCCTGCACCTTCCCCATTTGAGGAGCCATCTACGAATACTTCCCACCTTCGTGAATTCTGAGGTTCTAGCAGATCCTCCGGATCTTGCTTGTCTTCTTCCATTCCTGGGACGTCGTCTATTTCCACTTCGTCGCTGAGAGGTAGGTCTGCCAGAAAGTCTGCTAAGATTTGTGATTTCTCAGCCTTCCTTGTTTCAAAAATTATTTGGAACTGCTTGATTATGGCATTCCATTTTGCCACCCTTCCAATTTTCTCCGTGCTATCGAGGATTTGACCTATCTGAGCCTTTGTGAAGACTCGGATGGTATGTGAATCAAAATATATCCTTAGTTTTTGTGTTGACACTACTAAGGCATATATGAGTTGCTCCACCTTAGTGTAGTAACGCTCCGCTGAACTGAGTGTCTTGCTGATGTAGTAGATGGGTTCTTCTCCTTGCCCTTGGTCTCATACCAATACTGCGCTTACAACGTAGCTTGTTGCTGCTAGGTATAGAGTAAGTATTTCACCTGGCTCAGGCTTCTATAAGATAGGTACCGATGCCAAGTATTCCTTGATTTTTTGGAAAGCTTGCTCGCATTCGGTGGTCCATATGAACCTGCTTCCTTTCCTTAGTGTATCGAAAAATGCTTTGCATTTGTCCGATGACCTTGCTATGACTCTTCCCATGGAGGCTAAGATTCCATTTAGCTTTTGTACTCCTTTTAGTGTCTTCGGGGATGGCATCTCCATTATTGCTCTGACCCTTTCGGGGTCCACTTCTATTCCTCGCTTAGTTACCAAGTATCCTAGGAATTTTCCTGAGGTTACTCCGAATATGCATTTCTCCGGATTCACTTTCATGTGAAAGTTTCTCATGGCTTCGAATATCTCCCTTAGGTCTGATAGGTGGTTTTTCGCCTCTTTGCTTTTGATGAGCATGTCTTCCACGTATACTTCTAGTATCTTGCCTATCCATGGCTTAAATATTTTGTCTACAAATCGCTGGTATGTTGCTCCCACGTTCTTTAGTCCAAAAGGCATCCTTGTATAGCAATACAAGCCTCGTGGGGTAAAGAACGCAGTATGCTCCTGGTCGTCTTCTGCAAGGGCGATCTGATTGTAACCGGAGTAACCATCCATGAAGGATAGTCTCTGGTGACCTTCGGTTGCATTGACCAGTTAGTCAATATTTGGTAGCGGGTAGCTGTCCTTGGGGCATGCTTTGTTGAGATTGCTAAAGTCGATGCAAATACGCACGCCTCCGTTCTTCTTAGGAGTAATCACCATGTTATATATCCATGTGGGATATTTGACTTCTCGGATGAATCCAGTTGCTAGAAGTTTTTGCAACTCCTTCTCTACTGCTTCCTGGTAGATATCTTCCACCTTGCGGATACGTTGCTTGAATGGTGCCATTTCTGGTTTGAGCCGAAGATGGTGGGAGACCAAATTCGGGTCAATTCCTGGCATGTCTTCCATTGACCATGCAAAGACATCTGCGTAGTCCCGTAGTAGCCTTTGTAGTTGCATATCCTCATCCTCTTCTAGTAAAGTTCCGATGTTGATCATCTTTGGCCCCGTCTCCGTTCCGATGTTGATTTTCTTTGTTGGCTCCACCGGTGAAAAGGTTGGTTTCTGAGGCTTTAGAGGAGTGCATTTCTGTAATTATTATTTAGCGGAAGTGTCCGCTACCGGGGTGGCGAAGGTGTTTGCTTCTTGACCTGAGGGGGCTTCGGGGACTTTGAAGCCTCCGTCTGTTACTTCGTTGGAATTTTCCCTTCGTCTTTTCCTTTCGTGTTGTTGTGCAACAGCTCTTTCTTCGTTGAGTCTGACCTATGCTAGATTGCATAGCCTTGCGTCTTGTTGATCACATTTGATTTCCATTTCACCCATGGGTATAGGGAATCGAATGTACTGATGATAGGTCGAAGCTGTTTCTCTTAATCGATGGACCCAAAGTTGCCCCATAATGACATTGTAGGGCGAAGGTGCTTCCACAACACAGAACCTTGTATTGGTTACTAAGGGTCCTGCGCGTACCTACAAGACAATTTCTCTTTTTCGTCTAGAGACTGCTCCATTGAAACCGTATATTGTGCAAGTGGATAAATCCATTTGCTCAGCTGTTAAACCCATACGTAAGTACGGTTCGTAGAATAATACATTTAACGAGCTGCCCCCATCAATGAGGACCTTCGTAACATTCCATCCATGTATTGGGAGAGTGATCACAAGTGGATCGTTGTGCATCTCGACTTCCTGGTTGATGTCCTTTGTTGATAATGTTAATGGCGTAGCCATCCATTCTTCCCAAGTGCTAGTTGGTGGTCCACTTAGCTTGAATACCTCGTGGGTTTCTAGCTTTCTTCTGTTTCGAGCTAGCTCGAGGATATCTTCGAGTAGCTCTTCCCTGCCTCCGTTTGAGAAGGGTATCATGTTAATGTATTTTCCATCCTGTGGTAACTCCACCCTTTTCTTAGGGGCTACCTCAGTATCAGCAGGTTGTATCTGTATATACTCCATGAATTTGCCTTCTTCTATGAATCTCTGAATTGTGTTCCGCAGGTTGTAGCAGGTGTCAGTTGTATGCCCGTAGTACTGGTGGTATTCACATTACTCCTTAGCATCCTTTGTCTTATCCGACTTCTTTCCCCTAGTTTTAGGGTAAGGAAAGCCCGGCTTCGCTCCTTCCTTGCTTAGAATGTGGGAGAACATTGTGTTTAGCTTTGTGTAGACTTTATCTACAAACTCTTCTCTTCCTTTTCCTATGCCTTTGCCATCTCCGTATTTTGATATTTTGTCTCGAGAGCTGGCTGCCCCCAGCTTCGTTTTTCCTCTTAGGTATCTCTGGAATTGGTTCCAAAGAGTTCGTTTGTTACGGAGCTGTTGTTGCTTTTTTTTGTTCTCTGGGGTTATCCTTTTGGATTTCTTCAAGTTTGATGTAGCGATCCTGGACAACCCGAAGCTCTCCTTCGGAATCGAGGGCTCGGTTGTGAAGCTCCACGAAGATAGCTGAGGTTCTATCAAGTCCGTACTTATAGCAATTAATACTAATTTATGGATTGATTTTTCCGATTGCTTGGCACGTCTTTTTCCACCTGTCTGTGTACTGCATCAATGTTTCCCGGGGTCCGATATCTAAAGAAAATAGCCTATCTAACCCTGCCTTCGTTGATTTGTTATACATGTATGTCTCCAAGAACACCATAGACAATTGCTCAAAAGAGTCAATTGAGTTTGCTGGTAAATTATCATACCACGCCAATGATGATCCCGTCAAGCTTGCAGGGAAGTACCTATAAAGCACTATCTCATCTCTTTCCCAATGGGCAAGGACACGAGTGTAGTACCGTAGGTGGGATGCGGGATCTGAGGTACCATTGTATGCCTGAAATGTACGTACTAGGCATTTCGCGGGGATAGGCTCCCTCAAAATGCGAGAAGACAACGGAGATGTTGTCGCTTCTTGGAGTACCTATTTTATCCATGCTCATGCGTGGCCAGTTTTCAATCCTTGTATTTCTTTCCGCATCTTCTCCATTTGCTCCATGACCATGTTCACATTGTGAGCATCTCTTGAAAATGCCTCATTATAGTAAGACTGAGATGGCTTTTAAGTTGGATCCACCTCATCTGGATCGTGTCGTGTTTTCCTAGCTCCCCCTGGTGGGTTAGCCTTTAGTGGGTTAAGATCCCCCCTTCGTCTTCCTGAGATAGCTCCATGCTCACGTCTTTTCAACGGAGGGTAAGTTTTGGAACCTTCGATCTGCACATCAAACATATCTTTCAGGTTCTGGTTTTCCTGAGCCATCACGTGCATTGCATCCTCATGCTCATTGTTACGGAGTAGCAAAGATGCTACTTGTGCTGCCATCTTTTCTTTATTGTGGATTCCACCAACCTGAGGAGTGCTGTCGGCCGGATCCTCAGAGTCATCCACTCCTTCTTCTATGACCTAAGCATCAGGGTCTAGCTGGATAGGAGTTAGGTTTCCCTACCCTCGTCATGTAGGAGCTAAGGCTCTAGTTAACCCTTCGTTTATCGCAGGTGACTTCGTAACATGGGGACGCTCCGGTAACGGCATGCCGTAAAGTGGTTGTGCTCCTGATGTTTGCCCCATCCCTTCATCAGGGGTAGGTGGTTTGTTAGCAACTATTCTTCGTGTTATTTTGTTTTGCCCGTCTTTTGCTTCATTTCGTTGATTCGTTTGAGATAGTTTTTGAGATCTTCCTCTTGTAACCGCTGGTCGTGAGCTTGTAGGTATGTCACTTGGTTTCTGCATGCCTTCGGTATTTTGTTATCCTTAGGTCAAAGAATTTTTTTTGGCAAATTTTGCTACTTGGGTGCCTTCGTGAAAAGTAGCAATTAATACTCTGACACAGAAGACGGTTAAGCATCTTTTTCAGAAAAAGTACGAGAATAACGTCTGAAAAGATGGGTATTTAATTTCTTATGACACCCTTTGAAAAAACAACCTTAAATGTTGAAAACAATTAAAAGGGGTGTCAGATCTCCCAAGAAAATAGGTTATTAAATGCTTGAAAAGATATTGTCTTCCTTAAATTCTCACTGAGATTCCTCAGTGCTCAGAGGTACTCAGATCTAAAGGATACTCTATCGGAAAAGGTTGTTTTAGTACAAAACAAAAGTTTTAATGTTTTGTGAATGCGTTTTTGCAGAAAACTTTGTAGAGCTGTAAGGTTGTAAGTCTTTAGAGGCTATGAACTCCAAGAACTTTCATAAACAGCAGATGAACGAATCACTAGAATGTGAGATTCACCCTTGCTGTTCTCAGATCCCTTCGGCAAAGAAGGTGTGCAAGTAAATAGAAAATAAAGGAACATAAAAACTCAAGCTGGTGAGCAAATCCTTCTAGCGCCAAACTGTGACTACTAATTTTCCCATAGTCTACGTAATGTATAAATCTCGGAGGATCGGATACTATGTAGTATTGATACCTCTGTTGAACTAATGATGCTAAGTAATAAAAGGTATTTGAGATCACAATAATAACGAAGAACACAAATAGAATGTAAATTCTACTAAGTTATCATGAGACACAAGAGATTATGTGGTTCGACATTTGTGTACGTCCACGGGATAATGAGTGATTGTTTGTATTAAGTTGTGGTGGTTTCAAAGATCTTAAATGATTCCCAAAGTAATAGAGAGAACTCAAGTTGAAGTAAATACTTAAGTTCTAAACATTAAAGAGGTATAAGCTTAAGACTAGATCTTCTTCTCTTAGATGTTGAATGCCCTTTGTTTGTTGGTAAAGCTTGGTATTTATAGCCCCTTCTGCTCCAGATATATCTTTGCTGTCTTTGAGTCCATTGTCCCCTGATATACCTTCCGTACAAATCGTACCTTCGTTCACCGCACGCTTTCTCCAGTCGGATTCTTCCACCTCAGCTGTCCCACGTTCCTTCGGGAACTACCCAGCCTCAGTACAGATTGTACCTTCATTCACCGCTAACCTCCATTAGTCAGACTCTGCCACCTCATCTCTCCCCACGTGCTTTGATTAAAAATGTAGATAAGAGATTTGTGCATTAAATGCTGATTGGATATGTCATCTACCTCTTTCCCTTCGCTAGCTGCCTCTCTCTAGACTAGGTTCTAATTTTCCATCTTAGCCGTCGAGGTATCCCTTCTTGGGATGAAATAAAGTAGATTTGCGATGGTGTCTTCTACTACTCAGATTACTCTGTATAACAAGGGCTACACAGTTATCCTTCACACGACCACTAGAACCGTGACATGTGCTCCGCAGAATATTGGTATTCCCAATCCATTAGGGATTGAAGAAGAGAAAAGAAGGGAGTGGGTAAGTTGAAAATTTGGGTTACTTGAGTGGTGATGTGTTTTGTAGTTGTAGTGGTAAAAAGATTCGAACTCTAAGACTTGTGAAGGATTTTTTTTTTAGACTTAAATTAAATTAAATAACTCAAATAAAATTGTATCAAATTATAAAAAAGACACCGAGACCTTGGATTCCACCATTGACCAATTGAGTAATACAATCTAATCAATATTCATGTAATTCTTGCTTTTAAAGTGATTCTAATTTATTGCCTCTAATAGATTTTTGAAGTAACAATTGTAAACATCAAGCATGAAACATCAAAAGTTTTAAAACCTAGCATGTTCCATCAAAACAATTCTCAACTACTCAATAAAAATCAATTTTCCAATATTATTTCTATGCAAATAATCATGTAAAAGATTGCAAAAATAATTAAAATAGAAATATACCACTTTTCATGGAACAATGGCTTCCTCCGTTGCCTTGGCTAAGGGGTTTAGCTCCTCATATTAGCAATATGCTCAAAAGTTGATTTCATTGATCAAATAAGGTGTTTTTATTAAAAAGGACGAGCTATAGTTACAGAAAGCTTGTTGTAAGGAAGGTAATGGTCGCTGAAAGTATTAAGCAAACACAGTCAAAAACGATTACAGCTTTCTGTAGTTGAATATAAGACTGCTTCTGCGACGGTTCGATGTGGGTCGAAGTTCTTCGTGTTCTTTGCGACTGTTCCGTGTGCGTCTTATGTTCTTCGTGTTCTTCAGCTCCGCACCAGCAGAAAACAGCAGCAGCAGCGGCCTGTAAACCTCTGATTCTCGCCTCCTCAGCCCTTCTAAGCCATCCAAACTCTCGACACCCCTTATATATGACCCAAACAATCTATTTATATCAAAAATACCGATTAAATCTCTTCAGAATCTTCCAAAATCTCTTCCTTTCTCTTCACGGCAAAGTTGCGGCAATTTCTTGTTTTAGGATTTCCACGCGTTTCTGAGCTTTCATTTTGATTCTAAACTCTTCCTTAGATATATATAAAGCTTTGGGAAGAAAATCTTGCCTTTAATCTCTCTAAAATTTCCTAAAACAAGTCACACATGTGACTTTCCATATTTTGCTGTTGAGATAAAAATACGTCGATTGAGCCCAGTTTAATCGATTTCAACACCCATGTTAGATTCCTAGACCCATAAGGAGTCTACCCTATGAAAATAAGTGGTTTAATCGACCTCAAACTCCTCCAAATCACTACCACCAAAATTGCCAGAAAACATGCTTTACGGTTTTTGTTTCCCACCAATGGTCGCCCCTTATCCGTTGCTGGAGTCCGCATAACACTTATCCCTTGGGTTGTATTTATCAACTTTCCGAGCCAATTTCGCCGCAAAAGCTTATTTCTCCAAAAACACCTACAAAGAGATAAAATACCAAAATAAGTACAAAAATGGGTACTAACAATATACACAATAGAGATGAAATAGACACATAAATGCGTCTATCAAGTGGTAGAAGAAGTGGGGTTAGTTATGGATAAATTTTGGTGGAAGTTACGAAGTGGGCAAGTTAATGGCGAAAGTATGATGTAAAAAAATATAATTATTGCTCATGGTGGGGCAAGAATTAATGAGAGAGTCATATTTTATAATACTTCAACCACATTTATCCACGTTAGATTTTTGTGGGGTCAGAATGAAGGAAAATTCAAATTTAGGATTCAATTATCATCTGGTTAGATAGATAGATAGATGGAGGCGTGAAAGATCAGACGCCTCCGGGAGAGCCAAGAATTATGAGGAGTCTACTTGAAGCCCTAAAGAAGTGTGTCGAAATCGCTAGAATTCAGTTAGGTACGGGCCATAAATAAAAACATAATAAGGTATAGCTAGAGAATCATCAGCCTTTATGTTTAATTTCAGGGTTCGTACTCCAAGGTGTAAAAATATACAGTTTTATGTTTCAAAACTGAGAGTTTAAGCCTGCTTCTAATGAGGGAAGGAACACCTATAGCTTTGAAGGCCAAAAATAAAAAAAAAACTTTTCCGGGGATCGAACCTGGATCACCTGTGTGACAAGCAGGATTACAACGACTTGATTTGCTAGGTTAGTCCCATGATTAGTTTAGTAACCTAAAAGGATTCATTGTATCATACTCTGTCCCTGGATTATCCTCTGTTTCTTTAAATCTCCTCTCCAAAACAAATTTATAATGTCAGAGTAATAACCAACTTCTCAGGACCAGCCAAATTGGGCAAAATCAACACGGAATGCGCACACGGTGTACACACAAAAGAAACAACAAAAACCAGAATCCAAAGTACTGTTGATGAGGTTACTCTAAACTTGCCAAGAATGAAGGTCTAGTAGTAGTAATCATCTTACCTCTTGCCAAAACAACCACCCTTTTTTTGCTAATTTGTCTGCCAGTATCTGACTCCTCTGAAACTGTGAACAAACTCCATTTCAGTCAAGCTATCAGCCTATTACAAATCCTATTCTATCTAAGCAGCAGCAGACCAAGGCACATTATTGCAAAAGCATTAAACACCGTTTTAAAATCAGAACCAAAGCACATTTGAGTGGAATGATTCCTAACTGCCATTGCTCATCCCACAATACTGCCAAAATTTCGGCAAAATAGCTGGTGGCAATCCCCAACCCTCCGGATACTGCAGTTAAGAAATCACCATCACTGCTTCTAGTCAGAAATCCATAACAAGCATCTGTTGGAATGGCATAGAGATTAGAAAAGAGAGTGAAAATATGATCAAATACAGAGAATGATAATCAAGATACTAATGTTAACATACACAACCAATGCCTTAAATAGGCTACAATGGCAACTTCCATAACCTGATTATGTAACTGATTTCTAACTCTATCAACATAACTGAATGGTAACTTCCTAATTCAAACATATATTCTAACACCATAACCAGAACAACCTGGGATAAGTCTTTTCTACGGGGATTCAACAATTAAAAACTACTGGGGCTCAGCAATTCTTAATGAATCGTAACGCATTTCAGCTCTCAAGGATATTCATAATCGCCATAATGTTCTCCTTAGAAATGCTAATAAATCTAAGATTTTTCCTAGCTGTTGTGCAAATGTGATATTCGAATCAACCCTATCTCCATAAAAGATCCAATTTTTTAAAGGAAAACCAAGCCATTGGCTTGATCTCGTTTTAGTTTTTTGCCTACCAAGGTTTCGTAAAGAAGTAATTGTTGAGATCACTTATTGGATTCACCAGCAACAACCTACAGTTATTAAAAATCGCTTTTTAGATTCATTCCTGCCTGACTGATGCAGGAACAAGAGTAAGAGGGAACTAAGAAAACATTTAATGGACCAGGTATGCAGTTCCATAGAACTAATAAAACATTTAATGGATCAGATTACTATAGGATCATTTTACAGAATTCTAACTTACTTGAGAAAAACGAACATCATTCTCCTGCAGTTGTAACACTTGAAAGAGAAATACTGGCTTACGGCACCCGCAATCTCCTGCAGCTGGAATCTCCTGACTACCAGTACCTGATTCCATTGTACTATACAGTATGCAAGCCTGAGAGCAACTGCATGCATATTGCTTGATTCTCTTCTGTTGCTGCACCAACTTCACTGAATTCGCCTGCAAAGTTGAACATTGTAATTCCAATTGCAGCAATATCGACTTTTAAAATTTCAAAAAATAAAATAAAAAATAATAATAATTCCAATCCAAGCATTTTTAAGGTTTCCAGGATTACTAAGTATATTCTAAGGTTTTCTGGATTATTGACAACTCAGAATTGTTCATATAAGCTTCCTTATCAAACAAAAATCTACACATACTGTGCCAAAATATACTTTCTTTTGAACTAGTACTCCATGATATATATTCTTCAATTTATTTATTCATAAGTATGAAGCACTCCAATACTCATAACTGAAATAACAATACAAGCATAAACAAGAGCAGAGCTAAAATAAGAAAGAGAAGCAGGAACCAAACAAAAATGTGAAAGACAAGGTACACTATAATTTGAGATTGTGGATAATTACCGTGTATTCATCTCACTGAATCTGAAGTAGGTCTTGGTAATTCAGCTGACATTGGAATACCTTCATTAGTCCAGGAACTTCTTGCTCATACTTCTTCACAAAATTTTCTCCAATTGGCTTCGGTCATTGATGCCAGTCCATGTACAGCTATAAGCAATGTAGTATTTGAGGGATTAAAACCCATTTCTTTAGTCTTTTCTACAATCTCTTTAAATCTATCAGTATTTCCAGTAAATATTCTAGGCTGCTTCATTAGATACTTAGAAATATTAGGTTCAGGGACACCATGGTTTCTCAAAAGCTCTAGGTTTACCACCACTCTTTTAACATGGTTTGTACTGAGACTCCAACGATTTTGTTTAATCATTTTAATGACTTTTTGGTCAGAGTGAACAATGCTCTTAAGGATTTCATATGATGATATTATAAAGGTTCTTAAACTATGCCTGCAGATGTATGGTTGAGTTGAGATGAAGTCGATTAGGTCAACTCCATAAATCCCTTTGGATATGAAAAATCGAATTTGGGCTTGAGGGTTTTATCTGGTTTTGATGAGAGGATGGATGGATCCGTATTCTTTGAGTACAGCTAGTACTGAATCAGGATTAGATTTGGTTTTGAAATTGAGTTTATCAGAAGCAGTAATAGCTTCATTTTCGGATAACCCACATGAATTAATCAGATAAGAAACCACAAATGAAGAATCAAAAGAAGTAAGATTCTTATTATTACTAGTAGAAGTGGAGAAGGAAGAGAAGATGGGCAAACCAACAAATTTAGAGTTCGCGCACTACAGCCTATAAAGAGACGCGCGTGTCTTTTCTCGTCATGCAGCTGAACATGGACGCTAGCGGCATAATCTGTGCCATGTAATCTAACCTAAGATACTAACGTCTTTGGACTAGAAGCACGGCCATAGTTGCGCTGCTCGATGGACATATCTTAACGACTATATCTTTGGCCATCCAATGGCTTTAATTTGTTCCTTTGCCAATTTAAATCTTCTCAACTCCTAATTCATGTACACCCATAGTTTCACTCTGATCACGAAAAGTCCCTTTCAGATTTTGTGGTGTTCAGCATACTTAAGAAGATGATGATTTAACTATTTGTAGAGCATATGTTTTTCAAACAAAAAAAACTATAAAACAATCAAGCTAAATCGATTGTGGGTTTTTGGCACAACATTTTCATAATGTTCGCAGATGAAACGGGAAGCCTGATAATGCATGATGCTTAAGGATTGTCGGGTAGTTTTCGACCAATTAGTCGGGAAGTCAAGCAATTTGCATCCCAGTAACGCACAATAACTGTCATATATTGAACGATTAAACTGTCGATGAAGTGGGACGAAGAACTCTAGATAACAGACCTTTCATGGCCGAAGCTTTTTCCAACCTCCTTGGAGAGCTTCCCAGATTCAGCCCCTTCTGTCTCCCAAAGCTCCACCACCTATTCAACTTAACTATACAACATAAGTAAGATGGTTGTCAGTACTTTCACAGTTTTAACTCGTCTTTTGAAAATGGTTTGCAATTGTGGGCTAATAGATATACCACTTCCATATCTCTAAAGGTACGACAATGGTTTACATCAAAGAATGACCAGAATATTGTTCAAGCTGACAGTTGTAACTACCCGGATTTGGCACAGGGAAAGAATAGATAATGGGGACTTCGGATGGCACAAACCCGGAGCCACCATCAGAAGATGACTTGGCAAATATGGGTCACCCCGGAATGGATATGAGTGGTTGTTTAGTAACCCCTATTGAAAAGTACAAGTACACGGTTAATATTGAGAGTCTTGTAAAGGAGCACACGTGTAAGTCATCCTGGTGTCCGGCTTTGCCTATAAAAGGAGGTCAGACATCCAGAGAGATAGAGCATTTTCAGAGTATCATACTGTGTCCTTGTAATCCTTTGTCAATTTTGGGATGTTTATATTTGGCGATTTCACCGGGGCCTAATCTCCGATGCCAGTACATGGAGCCACTAAAAAATATTGCATCCGGTTCACAAAAACAGGTAAAACATCGAAAATATACGTGGTCACTCTTCCTTCCTACTTATTACCCGAGTCTCCAACTGAAAATACCTAATACTCATCCGGCGCCTCCTATTTTATCTCTCTTTCCCTCGACGACCAAATACCCGGGACTTCAACCAAACACAAAATCATCGAAGTTTCCTTACCTGCTCCCTTTACCTTTTAGCCGAATCTTCAATCTAATAGAACCCTCGGATCATAAAACATGGCAAAACTGCCTTCAACTAAGTAGCACCACCATCAACATTTCCTCTTTTGTACTCGTTAACATCAAACAAAACTCCGTAACAACAAACTGTGTATTCACTGCTCCATCCGAAGCGTTCATTCTTCTTAGCACCATCACTCCTATACCTAACACTGGCCACCACCAAAAATCCGCATCCACCATCGAATCATCACTCCGCCGTCATCCGAGGTCACTACTAACTCCAACCATCAATTGCTGGATTAACAACATCATCAACATCAAATCCGGAGATTCAATCGTTAAAATCATTTTGAAAGATAAGTTTCACTCTTAATCAATCTTTTAATTTGATTGTCACTTTTGATTGATTAAATGTGGAAATTAATTTTAGAAAAATCATTCTAGGGTTTACAACAACCTAAATCTCAAAACTGTATTTGGTCATATATCCCAGTCTAAATAATTCAACTGGCGATTCTGTTACTGATCCTATTGTATACACATAAATACAGCCATGTGTCGAAAGTCATACACGTGGACGTCGCAAAATGAAGGGAGCATCGAAGAATGATGCCATGTCAAAACATCTAGGACTACACGGCATCATCAGCCACGTGTCTGATAAAAAGTAAATCCGATGGCTCCAAGGCTAAGGAGTACGCAATGAGAAGACATATGAGAAGCACGGTAGCAACTCAGAAGATTACTTTATCAGATCTCGAGACAGGTCCGAATCGAACGGTAAAGATGAGACATAGCTGACACCGAGATGATACCTGCATTAACAGCTGTCTAAAGCGTGCAGACTGCCCCAACCACCCGCATTGAATGCCACGAACATAGGATACGTGTCAAGCATCCTATGGAAGAAAGAGAGGCGCACCATCGTTATAGCACATTACCGTTAGAAGCATCGGGCAATCACGAAGATAGTCATCGGCATCGGTACACTAACCAAGACGATAAGTTTCAGTACTGTCAGTAAAGAGGGACCCACACAAAGAGTCTATAAATACCCAGCTCGACTAAAGGAGAGGGGGTAGACCAAATTTGAGGAGAGAGAACTATTGTTAGGAAGAGAGAGATTGTAATAGTAGGTATGAGTTTTATCTACTTTCTTCTATCATCGTTCCCTACTCAGAGTCATCGTTCCCTAACCCCCCGTGGACGTCGGCCTTAGTGTTGAACCACTTAAATCATCGTCTCATTTACTTTTTGTGCCTATGGTTTTAATATATTTCTGTCATGCATCGTTTTAATCATCATAAACGTACCTAGTAGAATTGAGACAAGGACGAGCCCGAAGGCTCAGAGTTTCCAATAGATGTTTAGACACCATCTTGTATTTACTTTAACCATTATCGTATTTTATCAGCACTGCGAACTTTGATTGTGGACACAATGCTATCATCGTTACATTTGTGTTCACAATTTGGCGCTAGAAATAGGGACACTTTTGTCCTGGTAAAAGATTTATCTTTCCCTGTGAACCCCTCTTATCACCCAACACTGTTCTTCAATGCAGACTTTGGGTGAAAAACCAGATTTAAAAGGTTTTTGGGCGAAGCAAAACTTTTTTACTACAAAAACCCGCATATTTGAAAGATCGACTCAAAATGCCAAAAACAATTGAATTTATTTTCGGCAGAAAATCTTTGGATCTCACTTTGGATCCGTGTTTCTTCTTGAAAAAATCTTCGGATCCATGTTTTCTCTTGTAAAAATCTTTGGATCTATGTTCTCTCGTAAAATATCTTTGGATCTCTCTTTGGATCCATGTTTTCTCTTGTAAAAGTCTTCGGATCTATGCTTTCTATTTCAAAATAACCTTCACTTTGGCAGATCCGTGATATGATTGTGTTTTAGCACACGCCTAACAAAACATATATTCGTTTTCTCTTACATCATCATTATGCTTGTGACTAACAAAACCCTCGTGGATATGTCTTCCTTTCCAACAAGTTATTCTTGCAGGACATGGACAAAACAAAAGATATAGGAAAAGCTAAGGCATCGTCAAAAGAGACACCAAGAACAACACCGGTCATAACACGGAACAAGCAGAAGGGTGAGAAGCTGAAGGCGGCAAGTAAAAGACAGGATGCCGCAGAAAGTACAACACCATTGGGTTCCAGTGCAATAGCAGCGGCAGCCCTCAAAGCTGCATTAGCCAAAGCCGATGCTGCAAAGGCGACGGCAACAATCCATTCCACCGAACAACGAGAAGGAGTTGCAGAATCAATGATGCAGCAACCTATTTACGGGATGCCACTGACCAATGAACACAACCAACCCCTGATGATTTCTCAACCCCTGTTAACAACAAACCAGCCAGCACCTCAGCCGATGGAGATCCAGGTTATACCTATAGAACCGATCCCTCTGATACAAACTGTAGACGAAGATCATACCATTGCCGCTGGAGGACAAGAACAAGTAGGTACTCTGAACCAAGTATCGAACCACTCCATCTAGCTAGTAGCAGAGCTCGAAGAGTTGAATAGAAATCAGAAGGCATACGCGAATGCTGTAGCGCTACTTGCACGAGAGAACCAAGAGCTTAAAGATAAGATTTCTCTTAGTGCAGAGATGGCAAACCAAAATGACGAGGAAAATTATAAAGCACCCCAGCCGAACCATGACCGAAGAATGATAGTGGCTAACATCAACAATCCCGAACCATTGAACCTCCGTAATGCAAGAAGAGGAAGATCGTCCGACCCAGATTACGTACCAGAAGACTCCAATTATTTCGAAAGTGAGACCCGAAGACCAGGACGATCATCTATATGGGATGAGCATTTCCTCGCAATGGAGAGTCTTAGTACTGAGATGATGGCGGAAATCAAACAGCTGAAGACGAAGCAAGGAGGAGGAAGGTTAGAGGAAGTAATGAGAAAAGCCGTTACTACACCACTGACCGCACATCTGGCAAGAGCCCTCATTCCTCAAAAGTGTCTGATCCCGGCATTTGAATGTTACGATGGATCCAGCGACCCCGCAACTCACCTTCGTTACTGTAATCGAACTATGGTCCGATGGGATCGAGATGATGTGGTCCTCTGCAGATATTTCCCCCCCAAGCCTGAAAGGATCATCATTATCCTTATTTGATAACCTACCCCCTAACTCTATCGATTCCTACAGTCGACTCACAGAGGTGTTCTTGGAGACCTACATGTACAACAAGACTGTGAATGTGAGAATGGACAAACTCTTCTCACTAGCAGTAGCTTTCAAAGAGACGATAAGAGAGTACACAGATAGGTGGAACAACATCTGCCAAGCAATAGGGAACGTTAACCCAGTAGTTAGCATCAATTGTTACAAGCGGGGGCTGGATAGGATGAGCCCGTTGTTTGCCGAGATTCATGGAAGTAACCCCACGACCGAAGGAGATATCCGGGTGATCATCGAAAAGAACGCTAGGCTGGAGGAAATCCAGCAAGACAACCCTAAGGCGCAGATGCAGAAATCTCATCGTACAAACTTAGTAGTGCAAGCCAGCGGCTCGAAAAGGACTAACTCAACCGAATGCTTCAACGAAGATAAGAGAGGACGAAGAGATTACTATCGGCGCAACGATCAGAAATTCGAAGATCAGGTTTACACGAAGCTCAACACAAGCTATGTTCATATCTTGAGAGAAATCAAGGACCGCACCAATCTTGAGTGGCCATGGTCAAAGGGAAAGCAGCCACCAAGATCCGAGAAATCAAGGGACTACTGCGAGTACCACTGCTTCAACGGTCACAAAACAAAAAAGTGTAAAAACCTTAAGATAATGATCTAGAAGCTAATCGACGCTGGAGATCTTAAGCATTATGTTCAAAAGCCAGTGATAGACGCATTTATGTGTCTATTTTCATCTCTATTGTATATATTGTTAGTACCCATTTTTGTACTAATTTTGTTATTTTATCCCTTTGTAGGTGTTTTTGGAGAAATAGGCTTTTACGGAAAAATTGGCTCGAAAAGTTGCTAAAGGCTCCTAGGAGGACACTTGCTATTCGGACTCTCATTTTGGATAAGGGGTAACCCATTTCCAAGCAGCTGCTAAGCACAGACCGGCACTGGATAGGGGGAGGTCACATTTCTTCTCAAATTTTCAAAACAGATTTTGGCGGGAAAACAGTTTACAGAAAACAGAATTTTCTGTTCGAATTTTGGATGATTTTTAAGGCGATTCAATGGCTGATTTTCGTTGGGTTAACTCTGTTAAGGATAAACAAGTATGGTATGAGCTGTAGAATCGATTAAACAGGGATAGAAATCCGTGTTGGAGCAAAACAGGGAGAATTCACAATTTGAGTTATTTTCGGTTTACAAAAGAATTTGGGAAGAGTTTACGGCAATATAGGAGTGTATGGAGTCCTTATTCAGTCCTGGGAGAGTTTAAGAGAGTTTGGAAACCAAGTTGACGCGTAAAAAGAAGATTAAAATCCCGTAACTTGCTGTTGAAAAAGAACGAAAATATTTGGATTAACTCGAGTGATTTTAGGGTTTGGTGGATATATATAGGTTGATTCGAGTCATATTGATATACACGAACAATTTGGGGGAGTTTGGATAAGTTTAGAGCTATAGAGAAGCGAGAAAAAAATCAACAGAGTCGAGTTCAGAACTTTCCTTCTGCTGCTGCGAAGAAGAAGAAGACGAAGAACATTAGACCCTCAGAGTCAGTCGCAGAGGCAGACTTATTTTCAGTGACAACGAGGTACGGTCGCATCTTCCTTCAGTCACCGAAGCTCTTCAGCAACGACTCGGACTTCTGTTTTAGACCTTCAGCAACTACAGAATCCGCTGCTTAGCACTTTTCACTCTTTTAATCAACTTTTGAACACCAAATATGTATTTTGAGCAAGTGATTAATATGAGGAGCTAAACCCCTTAGCCGAGGCGACGGAGGAAGCCATTGTTCCATGAAAAGTGGTATAGTTCTATTTTAATTATTTATTGCAATTATTTTACATGATTATTTGCATAGAACTTAAAAGAAAATTTGGTTTTTATTGAGTAGTTGTGAAGTGTTTTGATGGGACATGCTTGGTTTTAATACTTTTGATGTTTCATGCTTCGTGCTTACAATTATTACTTCAAAAATCTATTAGAGGCAAATATTAGAATCACTTTAAAGAAGAATATTGCATGAATATTGATTAGAGTTTATCAATTAATTGGTCAATGGTGGAATCCAAAGTCTCGGTATTTTCTTATTATTATCAAAACAATTCTATTTAATTTTCGAAAATCCTTCACAAGTTCGAGCAACGAACCTTTTTACCACTACAACTATAAAACGACATCAATGGCCACCAGAAGAGTAGATATTACTGAAAGAGAACTCTTGATTCATGTCTGGAATATTCATCGTCTCAGGAATCAACGTTTGAGGATCAGCGTCTTTGTTCTCATGACGATGGTAAGGGGTTCCATCAGGTACAAATTCTTCTTCGGTTTCTTCATCGTCATGAGAATTTTCGGTACGTTCTTCGTCATCGGTCTCCTCTTCCTCCTCATTGACAAATTCTTCATCTTCTTCAGCAACTGGGTTGGTAACTTCAGGAATACCTGCGTCTTCAACCTCAACGGTAGAAGATTCAACGGGACCAATCAAAGCCTATAACAAGTACACATCAATCTCTGATTTAAGGGGAACCATAACATATAACACATTATGATAAATCATACCTTGACAGTAGTGGTACCCTTCGAAGGAAGAATAGTCTCAGAACCTTGTTCCTCACCAACATCATCAGATTCAACAACTTCAACGGTATAATCAAAGTTCATACCGGCAAAATTCAAATCCCAAGGATAGAAATCACCATAGTGGGATGGGGCACCGTCACAAGGTTTACTTTGAGTAGTAGGCTTCCATCCATGCTCACCAGGGATCCAACCATGGGCCCAAGGGCCAATAAATTCCAGAGGAGTAACATGCCACTCATAATCATGATCACAACGAAGACGCTCCTTGAGGGGAAAGAGCTCTGGATTATTAGTCTTCTCAGTACCAGGAACGAAGCGTAACTTCGAGTCACTTATTTTACTCAGAAGACGAATCTCACCATGGGGAGCCGATATCATACGAAGACCAACACTCCACCGTTTTTGGTTCATACTGTTAACATAATCTCCAAAAGAAGCGTTAAAATTCTCAGGGGTATACCAACTCTTCTTCTCGGGATTGGGTGTATATCACTTCTTCGTGGTCTCACCCTTGCTCCGAAGATAACATTCACGAAGGGTTCGCAGATAGTTCCCACTTAATTGAACCACCGAGCGGCGGTGTGTATGAAAAGTAGAGCCATCCCCACGATGACACAACACGTCGTAATAAAATGAATCTCCCCACTTATACAAGGTAAGCATCAAACCCGCTTCGAAGGCTCCCACGGTCGTTAAAAGATGCTGGGAGTCGTACTTATAATTTTTTATCATGTCATAAGTAACATAGTCACCTTGGTTATAAAAACGAACCTCGAAATGATCAAGACCATGCCTCACTTCAAACTCTTCAAGATCAATATGTCTAAAGGAGACAGGAGCCCGCTTCTTCTTCTTCGGAGCCGGAGCATCTTGTACCAAAGGGGCAACCTAAGAAGACGCTGCTTTACCCGATGATATCTTCTTTGGGGGACTCATATCCAAAGACTTCCTCTTTACCAAAGGATTCCTCGACAAGTCTAGATCCTTTGGCAAAGAATTCTTCGACGAAGGATATTTCGACGAAGTGAATTTTAGCGAAGCCTTAGATTTATGAGAAAACGAAGGGTTAGGAGGAGAAATAGAGCGGATAGGTTGAACCTCCAGCGGATCCGAACGTTGTGAAGAAGGCCTGCCTGCCGAACGATCAACGGCTTAACGAGAACCTCTTACTTGATCCCCCTCTTTTTGAGAAGCAACCTTCGGATCAGATGACGAGGAGGTTTTACGAGGAAGATGATCCGATTGAGAAGATCTTGGTGGTGCTCCCTTCGGCGGAGATATGTCGGGACTTATAGTTGGTGGAGATCTATAAAGAATCAGCGGCGGAGACCTATAAGGACTATGTTTTCGATCGTTACCTGCCATGACGACCTAAAAGGTTCATCGAAAATAAACGAAGGTCAAGGTTAGAGCCTCAGTCATTACTTCGCCTCGAGAACACTATGATATCACCAAGAACTCAGAAAAATAACAGCACGACAATCAATGAAGCGGTCCCAGATTTTGTGATGAAGAACAGGGGCAAGTATATATACTTTCGTATATTGTGTTCTTCATCACAAAACCCAGAAACAACAACAATAGAAGCATAGTTGATCAAAATCATAAACATGACAGTGAAAGAACAACATACCTGTAACAATGGCGGAACCAAGAGACTAACAGGTGGAAATCACCGACAAAACCTATTCAAACAAGAGTGGTACCTTCAGGGGATGATCAATACGAGGTAGGTACACCATCAGTAGAAGTGAAGAACAAAAAGACAAATCCAAGGTCAAATTAAACTCTTCTCAGAAGACAGAAACAAGAACAGAGGAGAATAAGAATGAGAATGAGAATGAGAATGAGGAGGAGAATAAAAGTTATTTCTCTCACACCCTCTCTCATATTTATAACTGCAATAAAGGGGGAGAAAACCGTCCCAAAAGCCGAGGAGAAGTTATCACTGAGAGAGAGAAACGTGCCCTAAAATCTAGGGGAGTTATTGCAAGAAATGGAAGATGTGCGAGTGAAGGATTTTTTCTTGAAACTTTGACTCCCATCAAACTTAGAAGAAAAGGGGAAAATTGTATACACATAAATACAGCCATGTGTCGAAAGTCATACACGGGGACGTCGCAAAATGAAGGGAGCATCAAAGAATGATGCCATGTCGAAACATCTGGGACTGCACGGCATCATCAGCCACGTGTCTGATAAAAAGTAAATCCGATGGCTCCAAGGCTAAGGAGTACGCAACGAGAAGACATATGAGAAGCACGGCAGCAACTCAGAAGATTACTTTATCAGATCTCGAGACAGGTCTGAATCGAACGGTCAAGATGAGACACAGCTGCAACCGAGATGACACCTGCATTAACAGCTGTCTAAAGCGTGCAGACTGCCCTAACCACCCGCATTAAATGCCACGAACATAGGATACGTGTCAATCATCCTATGGAAGAAAGAGAGGCGCACCATCGTTATAGCACATTACCGTTAGAAGCATCGGGCAATCACGAAGATAGTCATCGGCATCGGCACACTAACCAAGACGATAAGTTTCAGTACTGTCAGTAAAGAGGGACCCACACAAAGAGTCTATAAATACCCAGCTCGACTAAAGGACAGGGGGTCGACCAAATTTGAGGAGAGAGAACTATTGTGGACACGATACTATCATAGTTACATCTATGTTCACACCTACTTATTTTGATTCTTGATCAACCAAAACATTTAGTCTTGATTCAGTAGCGACAAATAAGAGCAATGAGAAGTCGATGCATAAATACCAACCGCGTGTAAAGTTTCCGAAGAAAGTATTGAAGCAATGAGGGAGTCGATATACTCGTGGATGAATGAGTCGTGAGAAGAGAAAAATACAAAGATCACCAGCTCCACGACAAAGTCCTACTTTTGATTACGGAGTTTTCATTGTTGCTTGTATTTGAGTCATACTTTCCGCATGGATCGAAGTTGTAAATGAAAGAGCTATCCAGAGGAACCGTAGGTCAGATACTCATTCGAAGAATCAATACAATATAAGAGTTAATATATTGTCTGGACAGAAAAATGACGCAAGAGCAAGCTGTGATAAGAGAAAATGAAACAATAATTACTGATTAGTGTGTCACATTTTAGTCGATATGAGAAATGAAAACCACAGAATTCACATGTAACACGCCAAAGAGGGTCCATTGTGCAAATAGCATCGCTGTGGTCATCTCATTCTCACCAGACTATGCAATCAAGAGACCTGGACAACGAGGTCTGTGCCATCAGAGTTCTACCAGTCCCGGTGCTCTTAATTATTTTTATGAAGACGAATCACAAACTTACAAGGAACAAGATCCGGAAGAAGCAACCTCGTGACTGCAAGCTTATGCAAGGGTTACTCTTACGGAAATGAACACGAAGCCGTGCTAAGAAAACTTAACTTGACGAATCTGGTGCGAGTAAGTCATTGATGCAAGACTAAAGAATGATTCAAGAGGAGAAAAATATTACAAGAACAATCTATGATGAGAAAAGATGAAACAAAAGTCAAAAGAGAGACGAATGTCGATCACAAGCATGCTAAACCTGATTTTACGAAAGGTGTGAACCTAAAGTTCAGAAAGCACCGGTTAAGATCAGTCTCAGGAAGAGCATGAACGAGTCGGTGTGATCCCTACGAAAGATGCGAGTCCGGAGGCTCAAAAAGCACCGGATGGGATGGAAACCACACTAGGATCACGGGGCTGTCGAGGGTATGATGCGCAAGCATGTACCTTCTATAGACTCACCCCGTGTACACCAAACCTATCTCCTACGAAAGGTGTGGAACTAGAGATCCAGAAAGCACCGGTTGGGAGATAGAGTTAAGAAGGGTGTAAGCCCTAAGTTCAGGATTAAGTTTCTTCATGAAAGGTGTGATCCTAGAAGCTCAGAAAAAACCGGATGTGGGATTAAATTCTAAAAATTGGAATTAAAAAGAAAAACGGGTAGCTAGCTCAGCTGGTCATCCCCGTTCCTCAAAGGTTGATGCGCTCCAGCAGGTCCCAGATGCGAGTCTCCGATGACGCAATATTGCAGTATTTGACGTAGAAGGTAGAGTTAACTTGCCTCCCTTGCGACATAATCTTCCTCCCTATCCGCTTCGGCTCCCTTGCCTGGTTCCTCATGAGGCTCGCTGGTAGGCTAGCATGGCAACCTATTCAATTAATGTAGTAGTAGTACGTTGTTGGAGCTTAGCTTGTTAGGCTTCCAACTAGTTTCTTGTAATATTCGTTATCCAATAATAAAAAAAAAAAAAATTTAAAAAGGGTGGAATCCAGGTCCCTGATCCATTCTAACAAGAGCACAACTTGTGCAAGAAAGTTTCAAAAGAGAAGAGAGAAAAGAACACAACACAATTTTTTTTTTTAAAAAAAAAGCCTCTGAACTGAAGACACTCTGCTTGCCCATTTCAAAAAATGACGGGGGGGACACAAAGGAAGAAACAAGGATAAAAGGGAGAAGTACACTAAGAACTTCTACAAAGAAACTAGCCTCTCCGACCCGTGATTTCGTACAAAGTATCTGCTGAACATGGTTTCAGTTTTCCGCCGAAACCGGACCGAACCAGACCGATTAGGAAGAAATTGAACTGAACCATTTACTAATGAATTGGTTATGGTAAAAAAAAATTGAAAACCGACATTACTGGTTCGATTTTGGTTTGACCCCAAAACAGAACCAAAAACGAATGGAAAACCGGTTATGTCCAACCGTTAGATTAAAACCTAAGATTTAATTACACTCTTCGTTTTTCTTAACCCTAGTACTAGAAATCATCGACCAATTTCTTAACCTCACTTCAGTTCTCTATTTTTTTTTTCTTCGCCTCCTTTTTCAGTTCACAGAAGAGAACTATCTTCTTTCTAATGATGTCAAGATTTGTTAAAAAATCAAATCAGGAATCATGAATCATGATCTCCAGTAGAATCTAATCTTCTCCTTCTTTTTCTTCTCCTCCTCCTTCTCAGACGAAATCGGTTTACTAGAAGGTCTCATTTTCAGACGAAATAAACAAGTGAACATCTAATTGCTTTTAAAAGGTATCATTTTATCATATTTATGTACTTGGGTTACTTGATTTACATGATTTATGTTTAACCTAGGGTTTACTAAAATGATTTTGTATGTTTTGATTTTTTGCAGGATTCAGTTGATTTTTATGATTCAACTATGGAGGAATCAGGATCAACACCAGTAAGATATTTTTCTCGAGAATTCGAAAATTAGGGTTCTAAAATTTGGGTGTTTTCTTGAACTTTGTTTTCTTTGATTATGTGTACTTTTGAGCTGTTGTTTGCTGATATAGTCAATATGCTTTAGCTCCTATGCATTAGTTGGATTTGATTCTTATTGTGTGTGTGTTCATATAGGTGATAGAAGTTATACTCCATATGGCATATGTATTGTTGTTGGAATAAAAACTAATCAGCAGATGTTGTGTTGCCTTTTAAATTTTACATTTATGCCAATTTTTGACATAAATTGGCGTTCCTGTAGTTTGAATCTAACGCCAGTTTAGTGATCGTGACTTTTCGTTGGAATTTGATTGAAGTAGTTTATCAGTAGGTTCTTTGTGGTTCATTGAATTTGATTTGTTTTTGCTTAATGATCGACTTGAACATCAGTTTAGTGTATACTCTAACTAATTGTTTATTTGTTCATTTGTTTGTAGAATTTTTGGACACTCTCCCAAAATCAAAGTTCATAACTATAACTGAGGACGAGGATTAATGAATACCAAGGTAATTGAATCACAACACTTGACTGTAATTTGTATATTAGTAAGTCTATGAATTGGTAATTCACTTGTTAGTGTTCCACGTGCTTTCATTTGGGCCAGCACAGGCCGAATACTCATCACTGTAGGGAAACATTAGGATATAACAATTGAAGCCGAAGTGTATGCTTGTTTGTTTCATGATCCCTTTCATCTTTGCATTTGGACTACTTCATTGTGAAGTTAAGTTCTGGCAAGCACAAAGTATGTCTCCAAATGTTGATACTCCGCTGTTACAGCTTTTTTGCGTTTACTTGTGTGTTGGGTTCTAGTTTTCAATAAGAAGGTGACTTGCGTCAATATCTGGCCTGCATACTCTAGTCTCTGCTTGGTTGGAACTACTGACTTGTACTGAATCTTTTTGTTGTTGATGTGATTAGGTACATGAAGTATCAGACCAAGAAATACTTGAAGAAGCACAATGTCAGGGGCTGGCTGGAGAGTCATTGATTGGAGTTGCAAATGCAGTTATGAATATGGAATTTGGAACAAGTTTATGTGTATGTTTTTTGAATTTGTAATGTTTATGTTTTGAACTGTGCTTCTAAACTTGAAATATGAACTATGCTTGTGTTAATTACATTCTGCAAGTAGGTTAAAATTCTACTGTGATTTTTTTTTTAAGATTTTAATTGTCAGTTTCAGAAAACTAACCTACAGTCGGTTTTCCATTAACCCAATGGAACAAACTGAAACCGGCTAAAACCATTAAGAAACCGAACCAATGGTTAATGGTTCGGTGATGGTAATATTTCTTAGAAACCGATAGTATTGGTATTGGTATGGTTTGGCTGGAAACCTAGCCGAAACCGACCATGAACAGCCCTACCCAGAAGCACCTTTATCATCGCCTCATGCATGGAAAATACCCGGATTCAATAACATAAAATACCCGGCGGACCTTCTGCATAACCCGCGAACCATACTCACTTTCAAAGTGACTTTGTCAATATCATGAATGTCCATAAGAGCAACATGAACTCCCCAAGTCGCGGAATTATAGGGGACTCGTCCATAACACTAAGATTCATCAAGGATAAGGTCATGACTTACAAAAATGATTTAAGAAGACAAGCGGAATAAGAGAGCATGAAAGCATTTTACGATCACGGGAAGAGCCACTTGTTGACAGTAAATTAATGGAAGAGATTGAAGGGTACTTGAAAATTCTAACTGCCATCACCGATCGGAGACTCCACCAATACCTATTATCAAAAGATGACAACACGAATTGAGTCTACTATCCACAGTTTTTCACAGCTCCGCCACTTCCGTATCTAACAATGATCGTCACCAAAACTGCACCCATCATCAGTCGGGGGTGATACCATCCACCATCAAACTCCCACAACCATCACCAATTAATGAATCAATCACTTCGACGGTGCAACAACCTTCACACAAGATGGGTTCTGATTTGAAGAGGATTAATAGATATCACCACAACTAAACCCGGAGATTTATCATAAATTCAGTTAGCATCCAGTTATGATCCAACAGTGAAAGTTGATAATGCCTGCACGACAAATATTTGCAAGAACTTCACAGGGAACAACTTCTCAATGTTCAATCAGACCATCATTCCACCTTCACCAGTTCAATCCATATGCAACAACACCATACAACAGCCGAGAAAATCATGAAAACGGTACTTTGCTGATGATAGCTAAAATCGAAATGAAGGAGAAGATGGAGAGATGGAGAGATGAAGAGCAAGAGAGGAAAGATCAATCGAAATGAAGGAGAAGATGGAGAGATGGAGAGATGAAGAGATGAAGAGCAAGAGAGGAAAGATCAATCGACAAAGAAGACCGATACCAAGGGGCTCCGGGGAAGCTTGACTCTGAGGGTATGAAGAAAATGGTGCAAGCAAGTTCCGAGTGCATACTGACTGTTGCCAAAACCACGAGTTTAAAAATAGCCAAGGGGAAGGGGATAATGTAATTACCCGGATTTGGCACAGGGAAAGAATAGAGAATAGCGGCTTCGGATGGCACAAACCCGAAGCCACCAATAGAAGATGACTTGGCAAATATGGGTCACCCCGCAACGGAGATGAGTGGTTGTTTAGTAAACCCTATTGTAAAGTAAAGGTGTATGGTTAATATCGAGAGTCTTCTAAAATAACGCAAGTGTAAGTCATCCTAATGTCAGGCTCTTCCTATAAAAGGAGGCCAGGCATCCAGAGAAAGAGTTATTCCAGGTGAAACAATTCATCGCAAATTCAGCTAAATGCTAAAGTTGCGCAGTTTTAGATATCTTTTTGAAACTTTGATATGCAAAAGTGGGCTAATAGCTTGTGCCAAGGAGCCAATCTACCACTTCCATATCCTCTAAAGGTATGACAATGGTTTATTATATGCTAGCATCGTCTACATTTAGCTAGTAACTGTTAATTTTAGGCTGTGAATTGACTTGGGAGTACTTCACTGAAGTTTATGTTTACATAGAATGCTTGGTAATTCCATCAACTGATGGTACTGGTCCAGTTTTTCGAGCAATAAGAAATGGAGGCGCGAAAGATCAGACGCCTCCAGGAGAGCCAAGTTTAAGTCTGCTTGTAATGAGGGAAGGCAACACCCATAGCTTTGGGGGAAACCAAAAAAACTCCGTTGCCGGGGATCGAACCCGGATCACCTGAGTGATAAGCAGGAATACTAACCATTATACTACAACGACCTGATTTGCTAGTTTAGTGCCATGATTAATTTAGTAACCAAAAGAATTTCGTCCTTCTTGGCCGGCACCGACACTCAAGTTTATCGTATCAAACTTTGTCCCTGGATTATCCAAAATCTCCAAAACAAATTTATAATGTGAGAGTAATAGCTAACTTCTTAGGACCAGCCAAATTGGGCAAAAATCGAAACCCCAAAAAGGGCACCCAACAAAGAACAACCCTTGTACTGTTGATGAGGTTACTCTAAACTTGCCAGGAATGAAGGTCTAGTAATCTTCTCACCTCTTGCCAAAACAACCACCCTTTTTTTGCTAATTTGTCTGCGAGTATCTGACTCCTCTGAAACTGTGAACAAGCTCCATTTCGGTCAAGCTACAGCCTATTAAAAATCCTATTCTATCAAGCAGCAGCAGACCAATGCACATTATTGCAAAAGCATTAAGCACCATTTTAAAGTCAGAACGAAAGCACACTTGAGTGGTCTGATTCCTAACTGCCATTGCTCATCCCACAATACTGCAAACATTTCGGAAATATAGCTGGTGGCAATCCCCAACCCTCCGGATACAGCAGTTAAGAAATCACCATCACTGCTTCTAGTCAGAAATCCATAACAAGCATCTGTTGGAATGGCATAGAGATTAGAAAAGAGAGTGAAAATATGATCAAATACAGAGAATGATAATCAAGATACTAATGTTAACATACACAACCAATGCCTTAAATAGGCTACAATGGCAACTTCCATAACCTGATTATGTAACTGATTTCTAACTCTATCAACATAACTGAATGGTAACTTCCTAATTCAAACATATATTCTAACACCATAACCAGGATTTCCTTTTGATGCACAATTACAGCAGAGAAGGAATTTAGTCTTTAAAGGGTCGATTGCTTGCCATTAGAGAGGAGAGACAGAACTAAGGAGAATAACCTCAGTAAGGTCATTTACAAACTTCATTGAAACAGATTTCTCAGACATATAATCATATTGTTCGTAAATTAGAGGAAAAACAACTTCCCTTTTGCCTATAATTATAACAAAACAGGACAAGCGTAGCGCTAAAATGTAAGAGCAAAGGCTAATTTATGAAAAAGTATTTTCTAAGGGAGGCAGGAATAAAGCAAAATCTGAGAAGGTAGATAATTACTGCGTATTCGGCTCATCAAATCCTTCAGTTCTGCAATAGGTCTTGGTAATTCAGCTGACCTTGGAATACCTTGATACTGTTTGAAAAAAGACTTGTCCACCATTGCTGAAAATGAACTTATAGGAGTGCTTCCTTTAAAGTTTAATCAGATATTTGGAGACCGAAATACTAATAACAGAACAACTTGGGATAAGCCTCTTCTACCGGGGATTCAGCAATTAAAATTACTGTGGTTCAGCAATGCTTAGTGAATTGTAACCCATTTCAGTTCTTAAGGATATTCATAATCGCCATAATCTTCTCTTTACAAACGCTAATAAATCTAAGATTTATCCTAGCTGTTGTACGAATGTGACATTCGAACCAACCCTATCTCTTTAAAAGACCCATTCTTTTTTAAGGAAAACAAGCCATTGGCTTTGTCTCATTTTAGTTTTTCCTACCAAGGTTAAGTCTCACATCGTAAAGAAGCAAGTTTTGAGATCAATTATTGTAATCACCAGAAACAACCTACAGTTATTAAAAATCTACTGTTTAGACTCGTTCATCCCTGACTCATGCAGGAACAAGAGTAAGAGGGAACTGAAATAAGCATTTAATGGACCATGTATGCAGTTCCACAGATACTTCTTTTCTTCTGCCAACCACAACCAAAAACGTAAGATGGAATTGAAAATTTTCTCGTGCTTCAGAATTTCAGGCAACAAGAGAGACGCATTCTAAAGCAACTTTGGTTCACATTTCCTATCATACATTCCTTTGTTTGTACTAGATCAGATTACTATAGGATCATTTTACAGAATTCTAACTTACTTGAGAAAAACGAACAGCCAGTTGTAACACTTGAAAGAGAAATACTGGCTTACGGTACCCGCAAACTCCTGCAGCTGGAACCTCCTGACTACCAGCACCTGATTCCATTGTACTGCAGTGTGCAAGCCTGAGAGCAACTGCATGCATATTGCTTGGTTCTCTTCTGTTGCTGCAATAACTTCACTGAATTCGCCTGCAAAGTTGAACATTGTAATTCCAATTCCAGAAACATTGACTTTTAAAATTTCATAAAAATAAATAAAATAAATATAATTCCAATCCAAGCATTTTCGACTTTTCAGACTCATAATTGTTCATAAAAGCAACTAAGTATATTCTAAGGTTTCCAGGATTACTGGCAACTAAGTATATTCTAAGGTTTCCAGGATTACTGGCAACTAAGAATTGTTCATATAAGCTTCCTTATCAAACAAAAATTTACACATACTGTGCCAAAATATACTTTCTTCGGAACTAGTACTCCATGATATATATATTCTTCAATTTATTTATTCATAAGTATGAAGCACTCCAATACTCATAACTGAAATAACAATACAAGCATAAACAAGAGCAGAGCTAAAATAAGAAAGAGAAGCAGGAACCAAACAAAAATGTGAAAGACAAGGTACACTATAATTTGAGATTGTGGATAATTACCGTGTATTCATCTCACTGAATCTGAAGTAGGTCTTGGTAATTCAGCTGACATTGGAATACCTTCATTAGTCCAGGAACTTCTTGCTCGTACTTCTTGACAAATTTTTCCAGAAAAGACTCGTCTACCATTGGTACAAATGAATTAATACAAAAATCTCTCTGAATCAGACCCTTGGAGACTAAAATCTTGACAACAGAACACCTAGGGATGATCCTACCCTTCAAGCTATAGCAAAAAACTTTTAGGCTCCAGCAATACTTAACGAATAATAACCCATTTCGTTCACAAGAAAATTCATCACCGCCATAATCTTCTTCTCTGACGCCTCCATACAATGAGGATGTTTTCTAAATGCTGTATGAATGTGATCTTCAGATCAACCCCATATCTTGTAAACATCCATCTTTTTTCTCCAACTGGCTTCCGTCATTGATGTCAATCCATGTATAGCTTTAAGAAATATGGTTTGTAAGTGATGGAACCTCATTTCTAACAATGCTCTTAAGAATATCAAACGATGGGATTACGCCTCTTTTTAAACTAAGCCTCAGGATTGTTGGGTCATTTGAGATGAAGTTGGCAAGGTCAATTCCATAAAGCCCTTTGGATATGAAAAAATCAAATCTAGGTTTAAGGGTTTTATCTGGTTTGAATGAGAGGATGGATGGATACTTATTGATTAGTTTAGAAATGTGGGGTTCAGTAAATCCGTGAGTTCTAAGTAAAGTTAAGATTGAATCAGGATTAGATTTGGTTTTGAAATTGAGTTTTCTAGAAGCAGTAATAGCTTCAGATTCAGACAATCCACATGAATTAATTAGATAAGAAACCACAGATGAAGAATCGGAATCAGGAGAAGTAAGATTACTTTTATCACCAGTAGTAGTAGTAGTAGTAGAGAAGGAAGAAAAAGTGGAAGTAACAACCCTAGAATTTGAAATTACAAACACATTTTGATTTTGTATTCTGGAAAAATACTTAGCTGTTGCTGGTGTTAATAATGAAGAAGAAGAGTCTCCATTGATGATGATGGCAGTCGTCCTCTTCAGATTTTGATACATTTTGCCTTCCACCAGAAAGAAGAAGACGAAGCAGCAGCCTGGGAGAGTTAATTTTAGTGGGGAGTAAACCCAAAAAAATGAAAAATCAACAGGAAAAAAAAACGCCGTTGCCGGGGATCGAACCCGGGTCACTCGCGTGACAGGCGGGAATACTTACCACTATACTACAACGACCCAATTTATTAGATTTGTCCTGACGAAATATACTAATCCCTTTGAATTTTCCATGCGGTTCCTAACCAACATTCATTCCAATTGGTACTTGGGATGTGGGAGACACCAGGTACAGACTAAGTATTGATCTTGGAAGGATTACCCAAAGTAATCTTCACACTTTGGGTACAAAAATGGTGTTTTTATTGTTCAGCGGACTATGAAGCATGCGTTCATTGGTTACTAGGCGGCGCAAATGCAGCCAAGTCCTGTGTCATGGTCATAGATGCAGTCTATTAATTGTATCAAACTTTGCTCTATCCAAGTTATCCTCTGTTTCTTTCTTTAAATCTCCAAAACAAATTTATAATGTGAGATATAGACTTCGATAATTAAGCATCAGAGTAAATACCAACTTCTTAGGATGAAGGGTCTTTTTTTTTTTTTTTTTGACCAGCGAAATTAGGCAAATCAATACAAAAGGAACACACAAAAGAAACAACAAAGACCAACTAAAGCAAGGAGCCCCAGAACCAAAGAAGAGCCCTTATTTGGCAAAAACAGAAAAAACAACAAAAAAAAAATCAACAGAATCTACAGAACTGTTGATGAGGTGACTCTAAGCTTGTCAAGAATGAAGGTCTAGTAAACTCATTCATAACAGCCCATTCCCCACACATAATACTGCCAAAATTTTAGCAAAAGAGCTGGTGGCAATCCCCAACCCTCCAGATACAGCAGTTACGAAATCACCATCACTGCTTCTAGCCATCACCAGGATTTCCTTTTGATGCACCATTACAGCAGAGAAGGACTTTGGTCTTCAAAATGTCAATTGATTGCCATTACAGAGCAGAGACAGAACTGAGGAGAACAACCTGAGCAAGCTCATTTACAAACTTCATTGAAAAAGACTTCTCCTGACAACCGCTCTTGATTCCATCATACTGCAAGTATGCAAGCCTGAGAGCAAGTGCCTGCATATTGCTTGATTCTCTTCTGTTGCTGCAATAACTTCACCCAACTCGCCTGCAAATTTGAGCATTATAGTTCCAATTCCAGCATTTTCGACTTCTCAGATTTTTAACAAAAAAAAAACAAAAAACAACATAGTTCCAATTCAAGCATTTTCGACTTTTAAAGGTAAAGGGAAGCAACATTTACTAAGACATATCACACGTTTGCAATACTATAACATTTACTAATTTAGAGATTTCTAGTCAGCTAAAAAGAATGACAATTAAAAACTGATCTAATAGCTTAGATCCTTGGTGACACTCTTCATTTATACTCCCTCCGTTCCTAAAAAAGAGTTACTATAGTTTTTTCAATTTGGCCCCTACTCCTTTGGCAATCCATTTATGGAATTCCAATGCACAAAGACTCACAGGATAAAGAAGGAAAATACTTTCTAGTTTCACCAATGAAAGCAACATTAACTAAGACATATGCGTGCCAGACTATTATCATATCCAAATTTACAATCAGCTCAAAAAAATGACAATGAAAATGATCTACTAAATATTAGATAAGATAGAGAAACCAAACACACTGTACCCGAAAACAAATACTTATATAGAGCAGGGAAAAGAAGAACTACCGTATCTTCCCATCCTCTCCAAGTTCCCCATGAGTGCCATTTCTATGGGAGCCATCTCTATGATCTTTCCGATGCCACTTGTGCCCACCTTCACTATCTGAATTAGGAGTGTATGCATGCTGCCCAGATGCAAAAAAAAGGACGATTTTAATTTTACATGCTACAACGCCTGGAATTAAGGAACAAGCAACCAAGAAGTGAACGCATGATACTATTACCTTTCTTGATTTTTTCCTCGAACTAATATGTCTTCGTGATTTCTTTGAATCATCTTTTCCTCCTTCTCCGAACTCATGTCTTCAGTCCCACTTTGGTGTCACTTCCAGAGTTTCCTATCCTTATCCTTGTCCCATTTTCTCTCCTCCTTCACACCAGATGCATCAACAGTGTCGCTCTCTGTATCATCCTTCTTGGAGCTCCCTCTCCTTATCCCTATCAATAGATATGGACAATTTAGTGAAACATATTGCCAAGAATTACCAAGAGAAAGAGAATACAAATGATTGGAAATATTAATGAAATTAATTCCAGAACTCATATTTGCCAAATCTTAGTCGCCTCCAAGAAATGGCCACGGATAAATTTTAGACCTTTTTCCCGATTTTCTAAACATGTGGAAATAAAAACTGACATTACCCTCGAACTCTTGGAATCACATGCGAAGCATGCACAAGATACCTAAAAATGTAATGTAACTCACATGCCCTGTATCATCTTTTGTTCAAGGAACTATATAGTTAGCGACAATTGAACGTTACATGTTAATGAAGTCTATTTTATTAGAGAATCACATCCAGAAGTTGTCCTAATTCGTAACATGCTGCAAGCATAAAATTCAGAATTCGCATTTTCCCGGAATTAAATACCTCAGCATTTACCAATTTCAGGGGTTTGACAGTTGTTTATACAAATAAAGTTTAAAGTTCGCAATATCTATACTCTTGGATGTCCCAATTTGAAGATGTCGTTATACTCTAAGGTGAGAGAATATACGAGTACTAATGTTTGCAAAGACTGTCATCTTATCAGATATTGCAGAGTAAGGATATAAAAGTCCTGGTGCTAGTACCTTAATTGAGCGTAATAGATCAGAGAAGTCATCAAATAGACGTTGACGCTTTTTAGCCTCCTTCTCTTCCTTCTCCTTAATCCTTTCCAGCAGCTCTTCAAATACAAGCTGCAACACATGTTACAAGTCGGTGTAGATTCGCAACTACAAACATCAACAATGGGGAAAAAAAAAAAAGGACTAGAAACTTACGTTGATGTAGAAGAGGAAAATCACTAATCACTAAAAAAATTAAACTAGGTACCGCGGGACTTATAAATCAGAAGGATAACTACCTGCAAGTTGATATTTGATACCGGGTTCAAATCCTCGGCAATAGCAGCCTTGAACTCTTCATAAAGTCAAAGCAGATATAGCAATCTGCAAAATAACCAACATATGAAATCACAAACAAACCCAAAATTTGCAATTAAAAGATTTCTGCGAATAAAATGAACAGTTGAAATAAGAAATTACCTTTCCCAACTTCATAACATCTTTTACTCGAGTTCTATTATCTCGGTACTCCGAAAAAATAATGAAGTGTTTACATAGTAGAAAAAGGAAAAATATCTAATGGACTCCAACGGACAGTTAACTCAAAGTTACTAAACTGCCAACCTTCGAAAGGAAAAACAATAATCCAACTATACAAACTTTCTTATCAAACAAAAAACCATAATATGCCCAAAATGTACTGACTTTGGTTTCAGAACCAAAGCATAGAACTACGACTCCGTGATATATATTCTTCATTTTTCTCATACGTATGAAACATCCCAATTTTCATAACCGAAACAACAATACAAACATAAACAAGCGCAGAGCTAAAACATAAAAGAGAAGCAGGAACCAAACAGGAAAGACAAGGTACACTATAATTTGAGATTACCGATAATTACCGTGTAATCATCTCATCAAATCCTTCAGTTCTGAGGTAGGTCTTGGTAATTAAGCTCTGATTGGAATATCTTCATCAGTTCAGGAACTTCTTGCTCGTACTTCTTGACAAATTTCTCCAGAAAAGACTTGTCTACCATTGTGGAAAGTGAATTAATACAAAGTTTTTCCTGGATCAGATCCTTGGAAACTAAAATCCGCACCACAGAACACCTAGGGATAATCCTATCCTTCAAGCTATAGCAAAAAACTATTGGGGTTCCGGAAATACTTAGTGAATTGTAACCCATTTCATTCACAAGAAAATTCATAACCGCCATTATCTTCTTCTCAGAAGCCGTCATAGATGTAGGATTTTTCCTAAATGCTGTACGAATGTGATCTTCAGACCAGCCCCATATCTTGTAAACATCCATTGCCAAGAATTACCAAGAGAAAGAGAATACAATGATGGGAAATATTAATGAAATTAATTCCAGAACTCAGATTTGCCAAATCTTAGTCGCCTCCGACTCCGAGAAATGGCCACAGATAAATTTTAAACCTTTTTTCCGATTTTCTACCCATGTGGAAATAAAAACTGACATTATCCTCGAACTATTGGAATCACATGCGAAGCATACACAAGATACCTAAAAATGTAATGTAACTCACATGCCCTGTATCATCTTTTGTTTAAGGAACTATATAATTAGCGACAATTGAACGTTACATGTTAATGAAGTCTATTTTATTAGAGAATCACATCCAGAAGTTTTCCTAATTCGTAACATGCTGCAAGCATAAAATTCAGAATTCGCATTTCCCCAGAATTAAATACCTCAGCCTTTACCAATTTCAGGGGTTTGACAGTTGTTTATACAAATAAAATTTAAAGTTCGAAATATCTATACTCTTGGATGTCCCAATTTGAAGATGTCGTTCTACTCTAAGGTAAGAGAATATACGAGTACTAATGTTTGCAAAGACTATCATCTGATCAGATATTGCAGAGTAAGGATATAAAAGTCCTGGTGCTAGTACCTTAATTGAGCGTAATAGATCAGAGAAGTCATCAAATAGACGTTGACACTTTTTAGCCTCCTTCTCTTCCTTCTCCTTAATCCTTTCCAGCAGCTCTTCAAATACAAGCTGCAACACATGTTCCAAGTCAGTGAAGACTCGCAACCACAAACATCACATACAAACATCAACAATGGAATAAAAAAAAATAAGGACTAGAAACTTACGTCGATGTAGAAGAAGAAAATCACTAAAAAAAATTTAAACAAGGTACCGCGGGACTTATAAATCAGAAGGATAACTACCTGCAAGTTGATATTTGATACCGGGTTCAAATCCTCGGCAATAGCAGCCTTGAACTCTTCATAAGTCAAAGCAGATGACATAGCAAACTGCAAAATAACCAACATATAAAATCACAAACAAACCCAAAATTTGCAATTAAAAGATTTCTGCGAATAAAATGAACAGTTGAAATAAGAAATTACCTTTCCCAACTTCACAACATCTTTTACTCAAGTTCTATTATCTCGGTGTTAACACAAGGTTACTAAACTGTCAACCTTCGAAAGGAACAATAATAATCCAACTATACAAACTTTCTTATCAAACAAAAAACCACACTAATATGCCCAAAATGTACTGACTTTGGTTTCAGAACAAAAGCATAGAACTACGACTCCGTGATATATATTCTTCATTTTTCTCATACATATGAAGCATCCCAATATTCATAACCGAAATAACAATACAAACATAAACAAGCGCAGAGCTAAAATATGAAAGAGGAGCAGGAACCAAACAGGAAAGACAAGGTACACTATAATTTGAGATTACCGATAATTACCGTGTAATCATCTCATCAAATCCTTCAGTTCTGAGGTAGGTCTTGGTAATTAAGCTGGGATTGGAATATCTTCATCAGTTCAGGAACTTCTTGCTCGTACTTCTTGACAAATTTCTCCAGAAAAGACTTGTCTACCATTGTGGAAAGTGAATTAATACAAAGTTTTTCCTGAATCAGACCCTTGGAAACTAAAATCCGCACCACAGAACACCTAGGGATAATCCTATCCTTCAAGCTATAGCAGAAAACTATAGGGGTTCTGGAAATACTTAATGAATTATAACCCATTTCGTTCACAAGGAAATTCATAATCCCCATTATCTTCTTCTTAGAAGCCGTCATAGATTTAGGATTTTTCCTAAATGCTGCATGAATGTGATCTTCAGACCAACCCCATATCTTGTAAACATCCATTTTTACTGGCTTCGCTCATTGATGCCAATCCATGTATAGCTGTGAGAAATGTGGTTTGTAAACGATTAAAACCCATAACTTTAACCTTTTCTACGATCTCTTTAAATCTACTGGCATTTTCCGTATATGCTCTTGGCTGTTGGATTAGATACTTGGAAATATTGCTTTGAGGGACACCTTCGTTTCTCAGTAGCTGTAGGTTGACTCTCACTCTTTCAACTCGGTATGTACTGATAATCCAGGAATTTCGTTTAATCATTACAATGACGTTTTCATCAGACTGAACAAAAATCCTAAGTGTATCAAAGGAAGGAATTATTTCTTTAATTAAGCTTCGCGTCAGTAATTTTGGGAACCTTGAGATGAAGTTGGCGAGGTCAGGTTCATAAAGCCCTTTGGATCTGAAAAAATCTAATTTTGGTTTTAGGGTTTTATCTGGTTTGAATGAGAGGATGAATGGATACTTAGTGATTATTTTAGAAATGTGGGATTCAGTAAATCCGTAAGTTGTAAGTAAGGTTAGAACTGAATCAGGATTAGAAGTGGTTTTGAAATTGAGTTTTTTAGAAGCAGTAATAGCTTTACCTTGTGACAATCCACATGAATTAATCAAATAAGAAACCACAAATGAAGAAGAATCATAAGAAGAAGTGACATTAGTAGAAGTAGAGAAGGAAGAGAAGATGAAAGTAACCCTAGATTTTGAAATTACAGCAACATTTTGATTTTGTATTCTGAAAAAATACTTATCTGGTAATGTTGAAGAATAAGATACTCCATTGATAATGGTTGTCGTCCTTTTCAGAGTTACTCCCAATTTACACCACAAAGATCGATACATTTTGCCCTAGAAATCACCAGAGAGAAGAAGTAGAAGCAGCAGCAGCCTGGGAGAGTGAATTTTAGGGGGAAGTTAAGAACCCAAAAAATCTTATTAGTCCTAGCTAGAGATACCAAATAGATATTTCCACCCAACTTAGAGTCGGATACTCAAAACTGAAGTTTAAGGCCTATTATCCAAATTTTGTTAGAGCACTATGGTGCACTCCATCCCTTCCCTATCCCTCATATGTAGGGAAGGGATAGCACAAGAAAGCCAATCTCACTATGGTGCCCTCCTATCCCCTCCCTACACGATATGGCTACTCAGCAGCCGTATGAACAGTGCCAAACGGCTACTCAGTAGCCGTATCAGTCAACTCGTTGACTTGACCAAAACGGCTACTGTTATAGGTTTTAGTACACGGAACCTCGCTCGGATTTCCCACTTCTTCTTCTTCTCTAGTTTTTCATCCTCTCAAAACCCTTTCAAACCCCTCTTACCCCCTTTCGATTTTCATATTGATTCATTGTGATTCGATGGCTTAAATTAAAAGGGTTTGATCGTTACTCCAAGGTGAAACAAATCCATTCTTCAATTTCGAATTTCATCCAAAAAATTCATCTAAGGTGAGTGATTCTAATGTTAGGGTTTCAAATTAATTTGATTTTGATTTTGATTTTGATTTTGATTTTGATTTTGATTTTGATTTTGATGAAATTGTAGATATTAGGTTGGTTAGGTATGTAGTATGCAATTCAATAATGTAATTAAAACATATATTTAGTGAAAAATCCATGATTAATTATTGTGTTTCTTGATTTATGTTGAATGAAATGTTTGTAAACTAGCATATCAATGTAGAACATTGATTGACTTGTATTTATGTATGGTATACACAAATTGATATTGTTTTTGTTGTTTGCAAAGGTGCATAATGAGTCTAATGCGTGCTTATGTGAGAGTTAAATATGGAATCTATTTGGATTCCTCTAGTGATGAAGAAGAGAAAGCTTTGCTAATGTTTACACAACTATGTTTGGATGAACGATTGCGTATTATTAGACAACCTGTACCAAGGGAGGTACAGACACGTAGTGTAATAACGCGTGATCGAGTGTGGCATGATGCCAAAATGATGAATGATTATTTTACGCCTGGAACTGGTTATACCTCAAGACAATTCAAACAACGTCTAGGCATGAGGGAAGACTTATTCGAGAAATTGTTAGGAAAATTGCTTGAAGTTGATCCAGAATGGCAACAACGTCCAGATGCAACCGGTACTATGGGGCATTCTCCGCATATGAAATTAGTTGTCGTGATGAAATGTTTATGCAAATGTACGGCAACTGATAGTGTTGATGATTACACTCGTATGGGGTGCCCCACAATATACTATTATCTAAAAAGATTTTGCCACACCGTTTGCATGACTTTTGGAGAAAGATATTTGCGTGAACCCACTCCTGAAGATGTTCGGAGGTTGCTAGCTGAGAATGCGGACCGAGGTTTTCCTGGAATGCTTGGTAGTGTTGATTGTATGCAATGTCCATGGAAGAATTGTCCGGTAGCTTGGCAAGGAACTTACCGGGGTAAAGATAAAGAAAGTAGTTTGGTATTAGAGACGGTGGCATTATACGATTTGTGGTTTTGGCATGCTTTTTCTGGAATGCCTGGATCAAACAACGATTTGAATGTGTTGGCACACTCACCCCTTTTTGATAACATGCTAAAGGGTGTAGCACCTCCATGCAATTATGTCATTAATGGTCACCACTACAATATGGGTTATTTTTTAACCGATGGTATCTATCCAAAGTTGACTACAATTGTACAAGCTTTCTCTCAGACATTGGACATTCCCGACTATGTGAGATTCAACAAGTATCAAATGGCTAAAAGAAAGGATGTCGATTGTGCTTTTGGAGTGCTTCAGGGTAAAAGAATTGTCGGATCTCCATGTAAGTATTGACAACAATCTGACTTGAACCTAATTATGAAATGTTATCTTATTTTACACAACATGATTATCGAGCATGAACGTCGGGATCCGTATTGGGGCAGAGTTGTTCCTGTTCCGATTCCGGAACCTACCAATAATGGTCGTGTATTTATGTCATCTCTGAAAAATCTAGAAATGCACCTACAACTAAGAAATGATCTTGTCAAGCACATTGCTGCGCGTCCTGGTAGAGGAGGCCAGGCAGCATACTTGTCTAGTTTGGAGGGTTCAGATATGGAATACGTGGTACTTCCATCATCAGAAGGAGATTATGATGATACAGACTTAGAAGAAGAAGTTGTTCCTGGTCAAAATGAGGATGAAGCATTTGATTATTATGGAGATTACAATGATCAAATCCCAGATGACTTTGAACATGCAGTTGAACATGTTTAAACAGACAGACATGTGGGAGACGAATATGAACATGATGGAGATGATGATGAGGATTCTGGCTATAAGGATGATTATGACGATGATGAGGACGATGACGATGAGGAGGACGATGATGATGAGGATTCTGATGATGACGATGATGCGGGTATGTATGATGATGATGATGTTGAGGCATAGGATGTATTTCACTGTTGTGTTTTAAGATTTCGAATGTTACATGCATATGTAATAACATACTTTAATTATTTTTGGGTTTCAATTATGTATGCAAATGAATACGTTTATATTTGATGGCATATAGTTTACAAGTAGGAAAATCCGTGAAATCATTTAAATCTCCTTGTACAGTATACGAATATGTATACTTATCCGTGAAATCTCTTTCTACAGTGTATGGATATGTATACTGACCATGTATAAAGGATTCACAATCTCTTTAGCAATGAACACATTAGTTCGACCAACTCTGTTCTCCATCTTCAAAAATAAACACTTACTTTTGTCCAAGTTTTTATCCACAACACTTTTCTTTCTTAATTATGGTGGGTTATATTCCGGAGGAAGAAGAATTGATAGTTAGTTTATGGGTTGAAGTTCATCTAGAGAATGGAGAAGAAAATGAACAACTAAATAACACAAACCTTTTGGAGCAGTTGCTGCAAAGGTTGACTATACACAACGAAAATCCGAATGAACGCATGGTTAAGTATCTGAAAACAAGGTTAAATGTTATAACTTCAGACGTGAAAGTATATGTATCGATACAGAGATCGTTATATTTATGGAGGGCTCCAGTACCTTCGGAAATCGTAAGAAACTTACCGGTTACCTATCCAACAATTTTTTGTGTATGTGTACTGAATTGTTGAATAATTTAATTGTAAATTGATATTGTTTTATTTTGTTGTAGGAGCAATCTGCTTTGGATAGTTACGAAAAAAAAAGGAGGGGAAGCCTTTTAGATTTTTTAACTGCTATGTGATTTTGAAAAACAGTTTCTCAGAATATAACCCTTCCCCCTTTGAAGATTCATCCTCCGAATAATCAGATGAAGAGTAAAGAATTTAAATAAAGATAGGTTTTGTAGGTATATCTCTCTGTAAACCCTCACGAGACATAACTCGTCCAATAGGGTCGCCTATTGGTTTAAAGGCTGGTTGCACGTGCTTAATGTAATCGTTAATCATATGAATATGAAAATAACTATTATTATTTATTGTAGAAGCATATTACATCATGTTCATCATATTTAAACTCCAACATATACTAATTATAAAAAAGCACATTACATCAATTGATATTCAAACTCTTGATTAAACTAAAACATAACAACACTTATTCAGCTCATGCCACCGTTCCACACTCAAGGCATTTCCAGTAACGTTTTCCATACGATTTCTTTGCACTTGGCCGGTGCATTTCCATAAAGAAATTACAACCCTCAGTTTCACAGGGAATCCCCTTGGTGCATTCAAACTCCACCTTTCCTTGTAGTTTGAAGTTCTTGCAGAGTTCTTCAACTTTTTCTTGTTTGATTGCATCTTTCATTTAATCCTCCAAACATTGTGCTTCTCCCGGACATTTAGCATACTCACATTCCAAATACCTTATCTTCTCTGGTATCGACTCTTTTACCTTCCTAGTGCCGATGCAAACTCATTGTGGACATTTTGTATATAGCCATGGGCATTGAAGCAGACTATGATTATCCATGAAACAACATGGACAGACCTCTTTTGCTTCCACACATACTATTTTTTTTCTCCATTTCTACTCGAACTGTTAGAATACATAACTGAGGTTTATATCTGAGAATGAATTGAGATTGTTGTTGGTTAGAAAAAATGTTCTATATTTATATAAAGAAATAGAGCCGTTGGGAACGAGTTCTAAGAAATAGAGCCGTTGGGCACGACTTCGAAGAAATATAGCCGTTGGGAACGACTTCTAAGAAATATAGCCGTTGGGAACGAGTTCTAAGAAATATAGCCGTTGGGAACGACTTCTAAGAAATATAGCTTTTGGGAATGAGTTCTAAGAAATATGGCCGTTGGGAACGAATCCTATATAAAGAAGATAACTCGTTCTTCTTTGCAGCATCAATCTACTCATACTTCTTTGCAGTATTAATCTTTGAGGTGAAAATCAAAGATAAACACCTATTCAATGGCAAATCAATCAGCAACTACCAACTCAGTCGAAGACATTCTTAGAAGATGCAAGCGAACCACTCGATCAATTGCTGCAATGGAAAAAGAGATATGCAAAAGAGGTCATCAAGCTACTACGAATGCAACAACGTCTTCATCACCTACCAAATCAACTAATGTGATGGATGAAGTGTTAAGCAAACAAAAATCCACAAAAGAAACCAAATATTCATCAGCGGCTGCGACAGAATACGAAGAAAAACTCATGGAATACAAAGAAAAACTCAAGGCAAAGAAACGAGGTCAAGAACAATTCCAACTGAGGGAAAGGTTAAAGGATGTTGAAGAAGAGACGGAATGTGTTAGAAACTTTTACCTTCTCAAGGATGATTTTCCAGAAGATCCTAAAGATCATACTATATTTTGGATTCAAGTTGGTTGGGGTCCTTACGTTAAACCGACGGGCAAGAAACCACGCTTTAATTATAAACCATCCCACATTTGTTCAAAGGTTAATCATGTTAGGAAATTATGCATCAAGTACAATGAGTTACTCGATAGGTACAGAAGGGACAGATCCGCTGCACAAGATGCATATAAATCCTAGAGAGGAGAACAGTTTTATCATATCGAAGCGGCATTGATCGTTGAATCTCACACCAAGAAAAATAATAACATGTAATATATTCAGACCTATCGTGGACCATGTTAAGAAACGAGGGAAGAGCGATACACGCTTTTAATCGAATGATCTGTTGTAATTTCTATTTAAAGTTATTAATTTGAATATGAAAATCGTTTGGTTACAACACATTGAAACATTTAATTAATTCAAACAACAATTTAAATTAATTTAGAGAACACTTTTAAAATTAAGTTAACAACAATACTAACTAGAAATTTAGGACAACACTTTTAATTTAAACATGGACTATAAATTAAAAAACTAAACTCAATAAAAGATAAAACAATTAGAGATGGATTTCATCTTCATCTTCTGATTCTTCAACGCTGATTATATTCATCCCCTTCAAAATCTCCTTTTTCTTGCGTCGATAAAAAAAAATTCGTTGGGAGCTAATCGACTAAGGTCCATAGACATTATTGCATTTTGTTGATCTAAATGTATTTGTTGTTGATGCATTTGATTAGTCTGTTGATGAAGCTTTTGCAAATTGAGTTGTTCTTCCATTTGATAACTCGGTTGTTGAGTATACTCCCAAATTGTTTGGTATTGGGATTCTTATTCCATTTTCATTTTTTCCTTCCTTGATCGTGTTTCCTTAAGATACTCTAAAATACTAGCACTTTGTTGATAGATCCTATCTTCTTCCATCTTAACCGAAGATGTTCCCTCGTCACCTTCTCTAAATATACCTTGCTCACGATCCTTCTTCTGTCTGGCTAGCATTTTGGCTTTTTTGGTTCCTATAGGACGTGCATTATGCTTGTATTTCCAACGAGTCTCTCCATTAGGAAGAACTTCAGTACCATCTTCGTGTGATACAAAGTTACGATGATTATTAAACAACTCACTGTTTTGGCTCACAGTGAGTTCATAATTATATCCAGGGACCTTTTCTCTAAACAATTCATAACATGCATCATACTTGAATGGTTGTCCTGTTTGTTCCTGAAATTTCTCCAGACCATCTTTTGTCTGAAAAATTATGTAAGAAACATTAAGTTTATTACTATTATCACCAACTATATGGAAATACTTACAAAATTAATAGAACTTACCAAATCTTCGTGGCTCGCACCGCTTTTGGTTTGCCGATATATAGCGTTAAGAATGGACACGAATTCTTTGACATCTTTTTTTATATTCTTCATCTTGGTTTTTAAGGATGCCCAATCTCTTTCATATGGATTGCCGTTGCGTTCGACAAAAATTTGGTGAATACGTATCCAAAACATAGCGGTTTTTTGTCCCAAACCCATAATTTCGTCCATACTCACATAAATAAATGCAGTAGTAAGATCAATCTCTTCCCGTTGAACAAAATTATAAACCATTTTGAATGAAACTAAAATATAAAAACTTGACTAGTAGAAGATAAATATAAAAATCAAAGAGGTATAGTAAGAAGAAGAGAAATAAGAAATCAATTGATGTAAGGAGAAGAAAAATAAGAAATCAATTGATTTGGTGTGATTTGAGTAGATAATTAGAGTGGTATTTATACAGGATTTTGAAAAAATGACCGTTGGGATCCGACGATGGAGAAGATAGAGCCGTTATTAATGATGGATGGTTAGGATCGGGTGTGAGAGAGGTGTAAACGAAAAAAGGTCAAACAAATATTTTATCTGAAACGGATACTCAGTAGCCGTGTAAAAAGCTACGGCTACTCGGTAGCCGTATCAACGGTAACACGGCTACTCAGTATCCGTAAAGCGTAAATTTATACGGCTACTGAGTAGCCGTGTGATTTCCCTTCCCTACAGGCGGGATAAGATGTGATCCTCCATGTAGGGAAAGGGGTGGGTATCCCTACACATGTAGGGATATGGGAGACCATAGTAGATGGTTTTTGGAGATTTTGAGAGATAGTCAGGGATAGGGAAGGGATGGAGAGCACAATAGTGCTAGTTCTTACTGCCCGGACAGAAGATAAGAGGCTTCCAAAAATAAAGAATCAGTGTGTGATTTTTAAACAATCAATACGGACACCTATGTCCACTGTTTTTCAGTGTCTTTCGCGAATGAAGAACATGATTTTTTTTCCTTTTTATCTTATTTTTTTTTGACTATCAGCCAACATTAGTCAATTATACAATTGACAAAATAAAACATCTACTAATTGACCGAATTAACACTAACTAGATGACCGCTACAACGGTGGGACGACCGACCAAAGAAATCGGGGTGAAAGTATCATTTTTCCTAACACGGCACGAAAGTATTGAAAGTATCATTTTTCCTGGCACGGGATAAAAGTATCATTTTCAAACTTCTCCTTAAGCAGAGGTGCTATCCCTTGAAGAAATGAAGGAAATCGAGGAAAATCTTGATAAAATTGAAGACCCAAGTGCAAAAGCTTTGTTCGGGGAAACGAGGAAGGTTGCGGTCCACAAGAAGCAAAAGACCAAGTGATTAACTCTTTAGTTGTGTTTCTTCATTTGGATGGTGGTTGTTACGTTTTGAACAATTCCGAACTTATTTTTGTTCGTACCTCATGATTAACTCTTTAGTTGTTTGGTTTACTTTTGGTTTATGATACATGGATTAAGAATATTTAAGCACAATCCAGTTGTTTGGTTTATGTTGAACATGTTTAGATTTCTAGTGAAATGTTTTTTTGTAAGTTTTCTTTACACCATAGGTGCCGGCATTGAAACGTGTAGGTTCTACAGCGTCGGGACTGTTTCCGGCATGTAAACGTAATTATAATTCCATGCCGCCACTTGTACCGGCATTGAATGTTTTTTCTATAGCGATGCCGGAATTGGAGGATGAAAGGGTCCAAGTTCCTGTAAAGAATTTGGACAGTACCGGCATTGAAATATTAAATGAATCTATGCCGGAATTCTGATTTTCTTACAGTTGAATAGTTTTTCCAGAAAACCGGCATTGGTTTGGATTAAACTACAATGCCGGTATTGATTATAAATCCGTTCAGAATGCTCTTTTATTTCATTCCTAAGTAATCTATTACATCGGATTTGAAACTTTAAATTATAACATACTAAAAATCATGGAATGGAGTAATTTTGGTTGAAGATGATCTCATAATCTATTTCCATCCCTTTTCAACAATTGTGGAATCTTTGAGCCTTTCGCGAATATCTTCGAAGACATCGCCTAGAATCTCGGTGTCAAGGATCATCTTCATTGGTTCATCTTCTCTTTCAACATATTCCTTTCCCTTCATATAACACCCATCACACCCATCAATAGAATTGCATTGTCCCTTGTGGTTTTCTCTTGCTTCTGCTAGTGCAACAGCTTTGTCAAACCATTGAAACTCTTCGCACTTAGGTTGATTCAAACACCTTAGAAACATTCTTCCATTATCAGCATAATCAGTTTTTGAAATCCAAAACCGGCGTGTCCCATCACAGTTTTTGCAGTCGGATAAACCTCGTTCCAATCGGCAATAAACTTGTCCAACCTCTTTTCGTACATATCCTCGGTAAGAGACCAATAAACTTTTTCCCAATCTCTTAGAAATTCCAACCACTTTTTATGATTTTCCGCATGTTCTTTGTCCACTCGCTCTTTTATCTTGCCTCTCTCATCTTCTTCTTCTTCGGGTGATAGTTTGTTCTTGCGAACATCTTCCTCTAGTTGAACAATCATTCTCTTCTTAATATCTGCCTTAGTGGGTTCAAACAAGGCATGGCAAGTTTTTATGATATTTTTACGTATTTTATATGTACATAGGAAATTTTGTGTGTCCGAGAAGACGTCGGATATTGCTTTCATTAATGCGTTATCTTGATCGGTTATGATGACCCTCGGAAGTTGATTTTCCCGGAAGAATAATTTCAATTGTCGTAGTGCCCAATGATAATTATAGTCCCTCTCGTTTTCCATTAAACACCAAACCAATGTGAATGATACCTTGTCCGATGTTAGCTCCACGATGTTGAACAACGGCATATTGTATTTGTTTGTCTTGTAGGTGCAATCCATCAAAAGAACACCATAACATGTATTAACCAATTGTGAAAGCAAAGGATGCGAAATGAATATTTGAAGGGGCTTGTTGTCCGACCCTCTTTTAATGATACGCGTGTAGTTGTGATCCCAAACTATCTTCTCAAATTCTTGCATAACGGTCCTCCCTTCCCATTCCACCCTTCTAATAGTTGCTTGTGCGCTATAAATTGTACTTAGAGAAGACACGTTGGTCTTATCCTTTTCCTTGAAGCCTCTGAGAATTTGTCTCGGTTTTATAAGTGCTTTGGTCATTCTCTTTACATCCTCCAATTCATGAGGTTTTAGCTTCGCAACTAGGGAGTGACCAACAAAATCTTTCGGATCCCGGTGGTTATGACAGCCGAACCAAACCGCACAATCCCATTCCTTGTTCTTGTCATTTTGATGAAATACAAGCTTAAAGGGGAAATTATCCTTCCTCGTACAAGTCTTGTATACCCTATTGGTTTTTTTTTGATAAACATAACCCTTTCTCTTGTGGCTATTCTTCTCCTTGTATACCCCACTTCTCTCGCAAACCATCTCAAAACGAGTCTTTGAACCTTGGGTATTCCTCACCAACACACACATGTTCTTAAGAGCCGTCTCTTTAGCCCAAGCGATTGCTTCCTTTGGATCTTTTATTCCCTACATAAGGACAACAATGGGAGATTAGAAGGTTCATTACAAGCAATCCATTAGTAAAGTTCAAGATACTAGGTGAAAAGTATTCTCTGGTAACATACCGGAGGCATTTTATAGTATTCCGACGTATCCCGACCAAGCGGCTTTGCATTTGTTGGATCAATATATGTCACCACCTAAGGATCGAATGAAAAGAAAATAAATTAGTTCCAAAAGAAATTAAAACACTATGCCGGAAGATAGTTCCGGCATGCTCGACCAAAGTTCTGGCATGGTCGAACTGAACCGAAACTGAAGACCAAATTTGAAAGCTTTTCCGGCATACATATTTCATTTGAAATCAACGCCGGAAACAGAGGTGCCGGCATGCTCGTTATCTATGGTTCCACTCCGGTACCTGTTTCTTGCGTAACCCATTATTAATATACCATGCCGGTATTTAGCTTTGGAAAACACTCCTTCCTATATGTTTTATAATCGAACAATGCCGTTGGAGGTGCCGGCATGATTTTTATCTATGGTTCCATGCCGGTAGACAGTTCCGGCGTGGTAGTTAATTAATTTGTCCATGCCGGTATTTAACTTTGGAAGGCACTGCTTCCTGTATGTTTTTCATGCATTACCGGCATGGTAATCTTTGAATTTAACCATGACGGTAGCATATTCTGTAGAATATTCCTTGGTAGGTAAAAAGTAACTTTTGTACCGGCATAGTTTTTTGGTTGAATACTATGCCGTATTGAATTTCAAAATGGGGGATATCGGGCTGCCGGCATGGTCGTATTATGAATACTATGCCGGTATAGAGGCTTCCGGCATTGTATTCATACCACTACTATGCCGGCACCGAGCTTTTTCAGCTGGAAAAATGGTGGGTTCAAAGAAAAAAATTCAAATTTTCAACCTGTTTGCAGCTTTACCCGTGTGTTGGGGATGCTTGTATGTTGTGCAAGTTTACTTTCTTGTGTAGGTTCTTCAAAAAAACTCTCATTGCTCGTAAAAATCATCATTCAATGGTGTTGGCTCAACAAAGAGTTGTAATTGTGAGTTGTTGTCATTAACTCAAGATTTAAGATATGCTCCTTGGTTTAGTTGAGCTAAAGATTCAGCAGCAACAATTCTCTCTTCACAATCATCCTCCATTTTCACCAAAAAAAGTTCCCTCCCAAATATATTTTCCCTCTTCCTATTCTCACCCCACTCACCCAAAATCAAATAAAAATACACACTAATCATTTCACAAATACTTAAGATTTTTATAATTATTATTAACCACTAAACCTAATTAGTGAGGAGTAGATTAGGAATTATATAAAATACTTAGATAAGGGGTGACCCTGATTTTATATTTGGATCCAATTTTTGTCATTTTCCTATATCCTAAATTAGTTTTAGTATCCCCAATCACGCGTTCTTAATTTTGTGTCCACCCGAATTATAAAACAGAGAATTTCATTGCATCGGTGGAAGTGGGACCACAAATTTGGCGCAGTGTCCTCGTAGTCGTAGCTATCGGTGAAACAAAATGCACCATACTGTAGATTATATCACATTCCATCACCGACAGGTAGCACGCTCACCAATCATTGAACATCCAACGACCGGAATTCCTCCAACATGGCTTAAAAGAGTCGAACATATTTAGCGACAGTGTTTGTCATTTCCAACCTTATAACCTTCTTCAATATTCATCATCGGAATTTAGTTTCGCAAGCCATGATTGAATGGAGTATAAGCAAGAATGTGTTGTTGAGAGTGATATTCGTATTAATTTTAGGTCAAATTGCGTCAATAAATCTTTCTTTACTGAGTTTCACTTCTTCACTCAGTCAGTATAAATGTACCACTCACTCAGTCTCTTCTTACTTACACTCTACTTGCACTTGTTAACATTTCTATCATCTTGTCCCGTCGACAAAAATTGTTGGTAATCACTTCTCTCAGAACATGGATAATCATAAATTCAGTAGAATTTTTG
>JAJJMB010010713.1:0-89165 GCA_023531105.1 Papaver atlanticum
ATCGTGGCTGTATAGTTTGACTTCTGAGTCAATCGAAACATATGAACAACTTACATCTGCCTTTTTCAATAAGTTTTTCCCTAGGCATAAAACATCGTCTATTAGGACGCAAATCTGCACATTCTCACAACAAGAGGGAGAATCTTTGTATAGGTATTTGGAAAGGTTCAATGATTTGTTAACAAAATGTCCTCACCATGGTTTAGAAAAGGTTAGGCTAGTTCAGATCCTTTATGAGGGTTTAGATTATCCCACAATATCCACGGTTGAAGCTTTGTGTACAGGTGGGTTTGAGAACCAAACTGTTGATGCGGCAATGGCATTTTTTAATGAAGCCGCCGAAAAGACCCAACAATGGGAAAATAGTAGGGAACCCCGGAAAACGATTCTTCTAAGCAGAGGAAACTTTAATAGGATAGAAGGAGGCTTTTAATCAGATGTCAAGATTGCAGCGATAGCTAAGAGGTTAGAAGCTCTAGAAATGGGTCACATCAACACTAGTGGTAGATCGGAGCCTTTTTGGGAAGGCCAGAATAATGCAGAGCAAGCCAATGCTCTTTATAATAACACTAGATTCGATAATCGTCAGAAATTTGACCCATATTCAGAAACCTATAATCCTGGGTGGAGAAACCATCCGAACTTTGCTTGGTCTAAGGGCCAGAATAGAGGTCAGTTTAGTAACTCTAATGCTCCACCAGATTTTAGTTATGCTAAGAATCCTTTGGGACAAGGTGAATTTCAGAATCAGTCGGATAAGAGAATCCTAAGCCTAGAGGAGTCTCTCGTTTTGTTAACTCAGCAAACTGCAAAATTTCAGCAATCAGTAGAACTAAATCTACAAGCTAGTAACAAGATAGGACGAGAAAATAGTCAGGCCATTTCCGAGCTGAAAACCCAGGTAGGTATGATAAATGAGTCTTTGAGAGAAAAAGGTAGGTTTCCTAGTCAAACACAACCCAACCCTAGAGGAGTTCATGAAGTAAATATAAAATAATTGAATGCTATTAGAACCCTTAGGAGTGGTAGAATTGTAGACAACAAGGTAACCATGCCCGATAGTGAACCTACTGTGGTTCAACCCTCAGGATCTCACCCCTCAGGACCACCCATAGCTGAAGAGACCGATAAAGTTTCTGATGATGTAAATTCGGCCCCTGGGAGGTTTGATTTTCTACCTAGAGCCCCATTTCCACAGCTACTAGTACCAACAAAGAATGAATCCAACTTTAATGACATTATGGAGGTTTTTAAGAAAGTTACCATAAACCTTCCGTTACTAGAAGCAATTAGGCAACTTCCGGCTTATGCCAAGTTCCTCAAGGATATGTGTACGCGAAAGCGAAAGCTTAGTGTCCCTAAAAAAGCCTTTTTAGCCTGTCATGTAAGTTCGATCATTCAGAACACCACAACTCCTAAGTATAAATACCCAGGTGCCCCTACCATTGCTTGCACGATAGGAAAACACAGGGTAGAAAAAGCTTTACTTTACTTAGGAGCTAGTGTGAACTTACTTCCGTACCATGTGTACTTACAACTGGGACTTGGTGAATTGAAACCCACCAAGATAACACTACAGTTAGCTGATAGGTCTGTTAAAATTCCGCGTGGTGTGATAGAAGATGTTCTTATTGAGGTCGACAAGTTTATTTATCCTGTGGATTTTGTAGTCCTAGATACACAACCTGTCCCTGACCCAGAGAATCAAATACCGGTGATTTTAGGTCGCCCATTTTTAGCCACGTCTAATGCTGTTATCAACTGTAGGACCGGACTTATGAACATATCCTTTGGTAATATGACCACTGAACTAAATGTCTTTAATGTTACTAGACAACCTTCTGATGATTTAGAGGAAGTGAATATGATTAGTACTTTGGTTCAGGATCTAGTTCAGGATAGTTGGGACGACACTTTGTTTGGTGATTCTTTAGATGAATTTGATGAGACAATTATCTTAGGTAAGGTAGATGACCAAACTTTAGAACTAGAAGAAGCTCTCGAATATTTTAAGGACTCTACAGACCCAGAAATTCAGTCACTAGTGTTAGGTCTTTCTGTGGGTAATGATGACTCTAAGTTTGGGGGTGGAGAACTGGAAGAAGCTCTTTATTATTTTAAAGACTCTGAGGATCCGGAAATTCAAGCAATAATTAGAGGTCTGTCTGAGAATACTGACTACCCTAATTTTGGGGGTAGTGATGGTCAAGTATCTTTATTAGAAGTCCCTAACTTGGGACTCGAGTCCAGTGTGCCTGAGGTATTACTTGAGTCTATCCCGACTCCACAACCCGATCCTCCTGATACAGTCCAGGAATTGGGAACTCATAGTTCGGAAAAATATGTTTGTCAAGACACTCACATGAAGCCTAAGAGGGCGTCACAGATTAAACCAGTTGTCTTGCAAGAAAGTTTAGACCAGGTTGTGCTCCATCTGTTAATTTTTCTAATCCTGTGCAGTTGTCTCATATTAGTGGAAGAGCTATTTGGTTCTGATGACCCACAGTTATTTCGACTACTGATATATGATTTGAAAGGGAATTAGCCATTTTATGGTACTTGATGTCTGGCTGAAGACTTTAAACTTAGCACTTCTTGGGAGGTAACCCATGGTTCATGCAACACGGTAATATCTTTCCTTAACTCTTTTGCTTCAAATGGTGACAGTTTCTCCTTGTTCATGCTTTTAAATTTTATCTTTATAACATTGAGGACAATGTTAGATTTAAGTTTGGGGGTATGGGAGAAACTTTTTAGTTGCATAATAAACTCCAGAGCCTAGAAATTTATGCCTATTAAGGATGGCACTAACCAATCTAAGTGGATGGAAGCATTTTGGTTTAGGAGTTGAGGAACCAATCTGATTAGATGGAAACATCTATAAGAGTCTATTCATAAAAGCACGGAGCTCAGGTGTTAGAAATAACATGATAGTTTCGCCATATCTCGTTGAGTCCTTTTCATTTCTATTTTTATTTTCTTTTCTTTTAAAAATATGTTTCTCTAAGTGATTAGGTGGGGCTCACGATTCAAGTTGTTACCAATACTAGGGTGAAATAGAGTGATTGAGATACCACAAAAAAAAAAAAAAAAAAAAAGACCAGACCAATTAGACCAATCGGAATAAATAACACTTGGATAGCAATATGTGTGTGTTCTCCTTGTCTCCGTCGCCTAAACAAGCGTGGAATGCAGGATCCACGGGAATTACCATGTAATCTGCTGACAAGAAGCATGCGCTTGGATCCACAAGATCTAATCATGTCGTTAGTTCTAAAAAATTAAAAATTAAAAATAAATAAATAAATGTGTGTTCAATAAATCGACCGCTGGTTCCCTTGTATATGCCAGCTGAGTTGATGTAGAATTAGGATTATTGACCACTGGTTCCCTTGTATATGCCAGTTGTGTTGATATTAGTCAGACCGGTATCTCAGTCCATTAGGATAGGTTCATCTTGGTGGAGGCCTTCAGACAGATATGAGAAAACACCGTTCACCTAATCAACATCAAACCAGCTATGTTTTTCTATATCCATCTCTTAATCTTTCCATGTGATTTGTTGACTCCGGATATTGATGTCCATAGTGCAACTATCTTAGTAGAGCTCTGTCACTTATATATGAATTTTAGTATACTTGAGTGCAAACTCATATACAGCAATTGGAATTTCGCATCAGGGTACTTCCTCCCGTAATCAATAAGTATGCCAACCAAGGAGGTTCTTTAGTACATTCCAAGGTTCTGCGTAGATAGCTAGGGTCTGGAGTAAAGGTTTTGTGGGTACACCTCTGGTAAACCCTCCCGAGACTATAACTCGGCCACTAGGGCCACCTAGGGGTTTAAAGACTTGTTGCACGTGCTAAGTGCAACCGACGATGCCTGCGACAGTGAGTTAGGATTTTATTTTGTAATTTTAATTTGCTCGGGACTAGCAAATAATAAGTTTGGGGGTATTTGATAGACGCATTTATGTGTCTATTTTCATCTCTTTTATGTATAGTGTTAGTACCCATTTTTGTACTAATTTTGGTATTTTATCCCTTGTAGGTGTATTTTGGAGGAATAGGCTTTTGCGGGAAAATTGGCTCGAAAAGTTGCTAAAGGCTCCTGGGAGGACATTTGCTATTCGGACTCTCATTTTGGATAAGGGGTAACCCATTTCCAAGCAGCTGCTAAGTACAGACCGGGACTGGATAGGGGGAGGTCACATTTCTTCACGTTTTCAAAAACAGAATTTTGGCGGGAATTCGTTTTTTTTCACAGACGATTTTTGGATGGATTTTTGATCGATTTTTAGGGAGATTAAAGGGCTGAATTTGATTGGGTTTGTTCCTATGGACCTAACAGGCGAGGTAAGGGTGTTGGAATGGATCCAAAGTGACTAGAACTCGAATTGGAAGCGAAAAATGGTTAAAATATCACGTTCTATTTTTGGGAAGTTTCTTGGTTTATCTTTTGGAAATTTACGTGAAGAAGAGGAAGGAAACTCTTATTAGAGACTTGTTTCTATCAAGGGAGGAGTTTGGACGACTGAGTACGCGTGAAACAGAAATCAAAAGGGAAATAACGTAACGTGCTGTGGAGGAAAAAACCAAAATTATTCTCGAATTTTCTTTGCTCTACTATGTATAAAAGGGTTGGTTAGAGTCCTAAGAAGAAAAAGAAGAAGTTAGGGGAAGTTTAGAGCCTTAGAGAAGCTAGAAAAACCATTGGAAGAAATCACGTTCTGCTGGTGCAAACTGGTGCCGGAGAAGACGAAGAACAGAAACAGCAGAAAAAGAAAGTCGCAGATTCTGTGACCGTAACTTTCAAATTTTAAACCTTTTGTAACAATTTTTCCAACAGTTATCTTCACTTCGCAACGGGTTCTCTGTAGAAATAGGTTCTGTAACACTTATATTAGTTACAGAACTCGCTGTTTAGAACTTTTCACTCTTGTAATCAATTTTTGAACTCCAAAGATGTATTTTGAGCAAGAGATTAATATGAGGAGCTAAACCCCTTAGCCGAGGCGACGGAGGAAGCCATTGTTCCATGAAAAGTGGTATAGTTCTATTTTAATTATTTATTGCAATTATTTGCATAGAACTTAAAAGAAAAATTGGTTTTTATTGAGTAGTTGTGAATTGTTTTGATGGAACATGCTAGGTTTTGACACTTTTGATGTTTCATGCTTTGTGATTACAACTTCTACTTCAAAAATCTATTAGAGGCAAATATTAGAATCACTTTAAAGAAGAATATTGCATGAATATTTATTAGATTTTATCAATTAATTGGTCAATGGTGGAATCCAGAGTCTTGGTACTTTCTTAATATTATTGAAACAATTTTATTTAATTTTCAAAAATCCTTCACAAGCCCGAGTTGAACGAACTTTTCTCACCACTTTCACTACAAATTAAAACCACATCAATTTTTGGCGCCGCTGACGCGGACTTGTTTTTAGGGTTTTAGATTTATTTTTATTTTTATTTATTTTTTGTTCTATTTTACGTTTTTGGGTATTTGTCTTTTGTCTACAGGTTTTGGAACGTAAAGAAAAAAAAATTGAGCCAAGGAGTTTTGTGATTTCGTAAAGACTTGGAGCAAAAGATTAAAGCGAAAAGAACGGAAAAGAAGACAACTTTATTTTAGTTATTTTTTTTAGTTTATTTTTTATTTTTTATTTTTTTAGGGTTTTGTTTATTTTATTTTCTAGAAAAAAAAAATTGTATTAGGGTTTCTTTATTATTTTATTATTTTGTAATTTTTCCTTTCTTTTTTTGGACTTTTTGGACATTGGACACTATTTTTAATTTTAATTTTTATATACCCTACGGAAGGGTATCCTTTAATTATAAAACTGTTTGCAGAGAAGGAGGACAATTACGATATTGTCTCTGCACCTTGGGTTCGTACACTGACACAGGAGTCAGTGGCCCGAGTCGACTTCAGCGGTTCTTCGCCCGTCTGGAACGGGAGGTAAGGTTCTGAACACTCGTGAATCTCCTGTCAGCGAGTTACTGTATTCCTTAAGGTGCATATTTGTTGAGGACCTGAATACGGACATTTACTTTTCTAGTAAAGGGCAAGGCCTGGCCATACAAGATAAGGGTTCGGATTTCATCACCGTTCTCTTCTTGCCCGCCTTAGGAAAACGATACCGAACGCGAACCTAAGCTTAAAATATTGATTAGAACGAGACCGATAGGGTAACGAGCTTGTAGGAAAGTCGTTCAAAAGGATCGTATTGGGTATTTTGTTAGCCTAACTCAAAGTTCAGGAAGATTACTGTAAGTCGATTAGAGCCGCCTTGTAACCCAAGGAAGCGTTGCCAAAGAGGTGGGGGTATCAAAGCTCCTCTGAGCTTCTCCTACTTCTCTTCGACTTACTTTATTCGGATAGTCCTACGAGGTTTGCTAAAATTGTACCCAGTTGCCTCTTGGAAGAGTAGAAGCTGGTCTAGAAACAATCTAAGTGGAGCCATCATGCTTTTTGTTTGCTAGAAATCAATAGGGTTGATTTGGTTGAGTCGTCCTTGATTTATGATTGCTTATCCTTCTAATTTTAGGAAAGTCTTGTGTATGCCTGAACGTAAAAGAGACGCCCTAGGTAGATTTGTAAAAGAAAAACCTAGCAGTTCTAAGCGTCTCGATTACCTTAATCTAGAAGGTCCAATTTTTGGAGAGTCCTGTTTTGAACATACTCCTTTTACTAAGGAGAGAATCCCCAATACTCCGATAGAACCAGAAATGGCTACTTTGAAAGCTTTATTAAATCCGACTAGGACTACTCGTCCCTAGTGTATTAAGTTAGCTGACACAGAAGCCAATTATGAGCTTAGACCTGGGACCATACAGATGCTCCCAATCTTTTTAGGGAAAGAAAATGAAAACCCTTACTTCCATGTTAGGGATTTTGAAGAAATTTGCAGTACCCTAAGAATTAGAGGCTTAGATGATGATGCTTTGAAACTTAGGTTATTTCCCTTTTCCCTGAAAGATAAAGCCAAATCGTGGCTGTATAGTTTGACTTCTGAGTCAATCGAAACATATGAACTACTTACATCTGCCTTTTTCAATATAAACTGTTTGCAGGGAAGGACGACGATTACGATATCGTCTCGGCCCCCCGGGTTCGCACATTGACACAGGAGTCAGTGGCCCGAGTCGACTTCAGCGGTTCTTCGCCCGTCTGGTACGGGAGGTAAACTTTTAAACACCCGCGAATCCCCTGTTAGCGGGTTTACTATCTTCCTTAAGGTGCATATATGCTGAGGAATTGAATACGGACATTTATTTTCCTAGTAAAGGGCAAGGCCTGGCCATATAAGATAAGAGTTCGGATTTCATCACCGTTCTCTTCTTGCCCGCTTTAGGAAAACGATACCAAACGCGATCCCAAGCCTAAAATTTTGATTAGAACGAGACCGATAAGGTAACGAGCTTAATAGGAAAGTCGTTCAAAAGGATCGTATTGGGTATCTTGTTAGCCTAACTCAAAGTTCAGGAAGATTACTGTAAGTCGATTAGATCCTCCTTGTAACCCAGGGAAGCGTTGCCAAAGAGGTGGGGTATCAAAGCTCCTCTGAGCTTATCCTACTTCTCTTCGACTTACTTTATTCGGATCGTCCTACGAGGTTTGCTAAAATTGTACCCAGTTGCCTCTTGGAAGAGTAGAAGCTGGTCTAGAAACAATCTAAGGGAGCTATCATGCTTGTTGTTTACTAGATTTTATAGGTTTGATTTGGTCGAGTCATCCTTGTTTGTGATTGTGTAGAATTCCCTTGCAATTAAGAATGTCGAACTGGTATTACAATAGCCAATACAATGAATATCCGACTGAGTTTTAAAATGGACATTATTCATATTACGACCATAGTGTAAATAGTGGTTGGGAACATAACCCTTTTGAAGGTTATGGTTCATACCATGGTGAGCCCAATTACTATCCACACACACACACCGGTCATACGAGCAAGAAAATAAGGATTATTATAGTGCTAGTACCTCGTCTTTGGACAATACAATCAAACTATTGAAAACTAGTCCTTATTATGATCCTTCTGTTCATATTTATGATCCTTCTGTATCTTTAGAAGAGTCTCTTAAGCAGTTAACTGAGCAAACAAATAGGTTTATGTCGGAAATGAATAGACAAACTGCACCATTGAGAAAACTTTCTATAGAGGAATCCCTCAAGCTGATGGCTGAGACGAACGAAAGACTTGCTCGAAATAATCTTAATTTCCAATACAGTGTTTCCAATAATACCTTTGAAAATAATGATAGTTATTTGCATAATCAGGATGACGAGGTTAGAATTGGTAACACTACATGTTTAGATGAGGTTCAACCATTTTCATGCTATTATAATGACGATTATGATGAGGATAGTATTGATGAAGAATCTGAAATATGTAGGCATGGTGATCAGGAATTTGTTACTCCAATTGAGTTTTATAATGATAATGTTATTTCTAGTTCAAATCCAAATAATTTTAATAATTATTCACCTATTCAAAAGGACGAGGATTTGTCTAGAGATATCCCCGGTTTAGACGATTTAGTTTTTCCTTTTGATTACGAAGCCGATAGTGGTTTAGAGGAATGGGTTTATTCTGGAAATGCTATTTTAGAGTCTAGCGACTTAAAAACAATAGTCTTAGACAAAGAAGATGAACTCGTAGAGCTTTTAAATTTGAGTGAGGATACATCACCTGAGTATAACCTAGAAGAAGCAATTGACTATTTTCAGGATTCTGATGATCTAGAAATTAGGGAAATTATAGCTAGTCTATCCAGAGACACCCAAAACTCTAAGTTTGGGGGTGATCATCATTCTCCATGTGCCTTACCTTTAGCTCTTACAAAGATCCCTCACTTGGGACTTGATATCTGTACCTCGACAATTTTACAAGATTACCTTCATACTCGTTTTCCCGAACCTAATGATGTCCAGAAAGAAGATCAGAAGTTAGAAACCCATCCTCTGGTTGATGTGGTTTCCCCAGGCTATGATACCCAGATTGACTTTGTTTTCCCACCAAATAGTTTTCTTCCAACTGTGGGAACGTTTATATTCCAAATGTGTCGAATATTAAGTTGTGAGACTAAACCTAAATGCTTTAGGAAATTAAAATCGACACATTTGCTTAAGAATGACCACTACTCTCACTGTGGTCAATTATGTAAGTCAAACCTGATTGACTTAGAGGATCCTCAATTATTTAGGTTATTATTATGTGCTTCTAAGTTCTTATTTGAGGTTATTATTATTTAGAAATTTATGCCTATTAAGGATGGCACTAACCAATCTAAGTGGATGGAAGCATTTTGGTTTAGGAGTTGAGGAACCAATCTGATTAGATGGAAACGTCTATAAGAGTCTATTCATAAAAGCACAGAGCTCAGGTGTTAGAAATAACATGATAGTTTCACCGTATCTCGGAATCATCTTATTACTTTTGTTTTTGTTTTTGCAAATTTTTATGTTGATGTCTGCTGGGTTGAAATAGAGTGATTGAGTTACTAAAAAAAAGACCAGACCAATTAGACCAATCGGAATAAATAACACTTGGATAGCAATATGTGTGTGTTCTCCCTGTCTCCGTCGCCTAAACAAGCGTGGAATGCAGGATCCACGGGAATTACCATGTAATCTGCTGGCAAGAAGCATGTGCTTGGATCCAAAAGATCTAATCATGTCGTTAAAAAAATAAAATAAAATAAAAATATATATATATATAAAAAAATAAAATAAAATAAAATAATAATAATAATAAATAAATTGTGTTCAATAAATCGACCGCTGGTTCCCTTGTATATGCCAGACGAGTTGATATAGAATTAGGATTATCGACCACTGGTTCCCTTGTATATGCCAGTTGTGTTGATATTAGTCCAGACCAGTATCTCAATCCACTAGGTCATAGGTTCATCTTGGCATTGAAGTCCATTCGCAACCATCTATTTCTATATCCATCTTCTTAATCTATTCATGTGATTTGTATGATTCCAGATATTGATGTCCATAGTGCGACTATCTGAGTAGAGCTCTGTCACTTATATATGAATTTTAGTATAATTGAGTGCAAACTCATATACAGCAATTGGAATTTCGCATCAGGGTACTTCCTCCCGTAATCAATAAGTATGCCAACCAAGGAGGTTCTTTAGTGCATTCTAAGGTTTTGCGTAGATAGCTAGGGTCTGGAGTAAAGGTTTTGTGGGTACACCTCTGGTAAACCCTCCCGAGACTATAACTCGGCCGCTAGGGCCACCTAGGGGTTTAAAGGCTTGTTGCACATGCTAAGTGCAATCGACGATGCCTGCGACAGTGAGTTAGGATTTTATTTTGTAGATTTAATTTGCTCGGGACTAGCAAATAATAAGTTTGGGGGTATTTGATAGACGTATTTATGTATCTATTTTCATCTCTATTGTATATATTGTTAGTACCCATTTTTGTACTAATTTTGGTATTTTATCCCTTTGTAGGTGTTTTTGGAGAAATAGGCTTTTGCGGCAAAATTGGCTCGAAAAGTTGCTAAAGGCTCCTGGGAGGACACTTGCTATTCGGACTCTCATTTTTGATAAGGGGTAACCCATTTCCAAGCAGCTGCTAAGCACAGACCGACACTGGATAGGGGGAGGTCACATTTCTCAAATTTTCAAAGCAAAGAAATTGGCGGGAAAATTTTCTACAGAAAACAGAATTTTCTGTTTGATTTTTGGACGATTTTTAAGGAGATTCAAGGGCTGATTTTCGTTGGATTAACCCTGTTAAGGATAAACAAGTATGGTATGAGCTGTAGAATCGATTAAACAGTGATAGAAATCCGTGTTGGAGCAAAACAGGGAGAATTCACGATTTGAGTTGTTTTCGGTTTACAAAAGAATTTGTGAAGAGTTTACGGCAAGATTGGAGTGTATGGAGTCCTTATTCAGTCCTGAGAGAGTTTGAGAGAGTTTGGCAACCAAGTTGACACGTAAAAAGAAGATCAAAAGGCTGTAACGTGCTGTGAAGAAAAAAAGGAAAAGATTTGGATTAACTCGAGTGATTTTGGGGTTTGGTGAATATATATAGGTCGATTCGAGTCATATTGAGAAGCAAAAAAGTTTAGGGGAAAGTTTAGAGCCTTAGAGAAGCCAGAAAAATCATTGGAAGAGAACGAATTTCTACTGGTGCAGCTGTGGCCGGAGAAGACGAAGAACACAGAACAGCAGAAAAAGAAAGTCGCTGAAACTGTGACCGTAGCTTTCAAACTCTATACCCTTTGTAACAATTTTTCCAACAGTTAGCTTCAGTTCGCAACAGTTCTCTGTATGAATAGGTTCTGTAACGATTATATTTGTTACAAAACCCGCTGCTTAACACTTTTCACTCTTTTAATCAACTTTTGAACACCAAATATGTATTTTGAGCAAGTGGTTAATATGAGGAGCTAAACCCCTTAGCCGAGGCGACGGAGGAAGCCATTGTTCCATGAAAAGTGGTATAGTTCTATTTTAATTATTTATTGCAATTATTTTACATGATTTTTTGCATAGAACTTAAAAGAAAAATTGGTTTTTATTGAGTAGTTGTGAAGTGTTTTGATGGGACATGCTTGGTTTTAATACTTTTGATGTTTCATGCTTCGTGCTTACAATTATTACTTCAAAAATCTATTAAAGGCAAATACTAGAATCACTTTAAATAAGAATATTGCATGAATATTGATTAGAGTTTATCACTTAATTGGTCAATGGTGGAATCCAGAGTCTCGGTATTTTCTTATTATTGTCAAAACAACTCTATTTAATTTTCGAAAATCCTTCACAAGTTCGAGCAACGAACCTTTTTACCACTACAACTACAAAACATACCAGCGTGCTCTTTGGAAAGCCAATTTGGCCTTGTGATCACCTAACATAATTTTGCCTCTTTTAATACTGTGACAGGTTTAGAGCAACCTGATTGGTCAAGAAAAGAGGGGGCCGGCCAAGCATGGGCGTGGCCACACTTCTTGTATGCGTAGTGGGTTTAAAGCGACTTGATTGGTCGATAGGGAATAAGGGCCGGTCGGGAAGCATGGGGTGTGGACACTTGCAAGTGGCACCTGGCTGGCCTATAGCATGGGCACACCTTCTTTTGTTGCTGCTCTTACTCCGCGTCTCCTTTTATTCATTGTTTTCTGGTTTTGGGTAGGGATTTGCACCTACTAATCTACGGTGGATCAATTGCTTAGTTGCCTAAGCTTAATTTCGACCAACTGGGTCTAATATACTGCGCAGGGTGCAAAATCCTAATTTTTGCAAACTAGTCAGGTTTATGAATTTTGTGAGCTATCACAAAATTGATTGAATTCTATGTGTTGACACAAAATTCTTTATTGCCAAATAGCAATATGCTTTCTGATTGAGTACTTTATGCAAGGACCTTAACTTTGATACTTGGAAATCCGTGATACTCTGCTGCGAGTGAACACAAATTCCTCATGCCATACAATTATTAAGGGTTCTGCCGGGGAACATAGCACAGGAAAAGTACTTAGTGGGTCTTATATTAATGAATAATATAGATAAGGGGTTGAAATTCACAGAGTATATGGGATTGTTTCTACATGCACCAGTCTGGATAAATTTCATGCAAATATATTGAACGGTTTAATAAATGCGCCGGTGGAGAGGTTGAACACTCATCACTTTACATGGCTCCATTTCTATGCACAGTGACGGCACATTAAATGCAAGGTTTTATGAATTTTATCCTGAACAAAAAACCACCATCAACATTAAGTCCCCTTCTTACCCCGTAACAGTGGCATTGTTGTGGGGTAAGCATGAGATGCTGACAGACAAGGATAAAATCAAAAAGGGCAAGTCATGAAGAGATTTCCAGGAAAAATTCGGCTAACCTTTGGCAGGAGGCATAAAGAATCCATGATCCTTGTATTAGCGGCTTGGCGTACTTCCGACTTTGGACATAGGGTGCTGGCTTTGGCGCTTCCACTTTGTCCACGAAACGGGAAGAGATGGCGCTGCTGGCTTGACCACGGAACGACAGAGGTGGTGTTGCTGGCTTGGCTACGGAATGGTGGAGACGGCGCTGCTGTCTAGGTCACGGAATGGTGGAGATGCCGCTACTGGCTTTGACTGTAAAACGCTGACTCCACGGGCCCAGCTGCCTTCTTCTGTGTATGGCCCAAAAAGAAACCTTCTTCCACTCAAACTCCAGAAGTATTATGCATATAAAAGGCGTTACCCATCCTCTTTATTTTTGTATCTTTGGCTTTGTTTCCACGTCTCCGTGTTAGCGGCAAAGCAGAGAGCCAAGCAAGCGCATTCCAGGTATGTGTTCTAACGTTTCTTCCCCTTTATTTATTTTTTGCTCTCATGTTGGTGTAAACCCTATCCATAGGCATATCTTCCATAAATTCGTAGAAATGCTTCAATATGAATGATTCCTCTTTGCTAGTAGCATTGCAATAATATTAGCCACCATATTAATAACAACGAAGCTAATTATTATGCAAAGTAGACATGCACGGGCGGGTGTCCGCCATCAATCCCTTTTCCACAAAAACCTAGCTTTAGGGTTTCCTTTTCCTTTCGTGGCCGTGAGAACAATTTCCACGGCGGAACACATTCTTTCTTTTGGCCGAGAGCATACTTCCCGCGGCAAGACACGATTTTGGCTAAGGGAATGTTTCCCGCAGCAAAATATGGCTTGTTGAAGCGAGCATCAGTCTCCACTCCTTTGGCTATACGTGCTCCTTTTGGCTATGCGTTCTATGACTTGTGTCCAAAATAAAATCTCCCGTAGAAAGACTTGCCGCTGATTATTGATCATCACACTTAATTCTAACAAGATCTTCATGCACGTTTTTTGTTTCAAAGTAGTAACTTTTCTCCATTTTGCTCCGTTGTAGTTACTTTGAAAGTGAAAGCAGCATAAGGAAATTGTGTTAAGATGTCACCTGAAAGTAGTCCAGCCGCCACATCGAAAAATGCTGGCAACTCCAAGCCAAATACGGACGACGAGTTCTTTACAAAGTTTTCCACAGTTAAGTGGACCCATACCAAATATGTGGCAACCCTTCTGACCGATTCGGAAAATGGAGGAGATGTCCCATCGCTTTACCCAGGACATGTAATACGATTTTGTCTTCAGAGGAAAGAGTATCCTGCTTCTCCCATTGACTTCAAGATCTGTCAGAGTCCATTGCGCTCTTTTGATAAATGGATGAAATTTATGATAAGCCAAGATTGTGTAAGGGCCAATCTGACTAGGGCGAAAATTATCAAGGCTGTCATGGCTTCTGCAACACTTCAAATCAGGAAAGACACCGCGGGCTTAATCACTTTTATTTCCAGATGGTGCCCGGAGACTCACACGGCTATATGTAGGTGGGGTGAAATGACCATTTCTTTGGAGAGTGTGGCCATCCTGTTGAACCTTCCAATAACAGGGAACCTTGACATCACCTTGTCTGATGAAGAAGAAAAATGCATGCCATTCCCGTCGCTAAATCAACAGGATTCGTTCGAAAGGAACATGAGAGGAAGTGCTTCTATAACTGGTGGGTGTCTGAATGGTTCCCGAATGAACCGGAGCCGGATCAGGTGCTGAATAGTATGCTCCATGTTATGGCATTTTTGGCTCTTTGGCTGTCCAGAGATATTTTTGATGATGGCTCTGGAAAGAAGGAGATAATACAAGGGCTCATAAAATTTACTATCAAATTGGCGAAAGGCGTTGCTCTTCCCATTGGTAATTTGTTTCTTGGCTCCTTGTACACCCATCTGGATCACCTGGTTGCGGACATGTATGCTTCCAATGGTTATATGAAAGTAGACTCGTATGTCCATGTCGCATTTCTCCAAATGTGGCTGTGGGAGCACTTCAAAAATTAGGCTCTTAAGCCGCTAACTTCATTTCTTGACTCATATGGTGGCTTCAAAATACTTCGCTGGTTGAATAAGCGTCCAAGACCTAGCTCAAAGCTCATTGACTTCTTCGACAATGCATACGCAGTTAACTTTCTTCCTTGGGCTCCGATCCACGCATCCATAGTTCAGCCAAACACTTTTGCTTCTTCCCCGAACACGACTTTGCATTCTGCATAAAAGAATATGAGCATTGGAGAAATTGTGTTCATGCGAAGCTGCATACCCGGACATGTGCCATCTTTTTTCAGAGGATCTTATGAGGCGGTTCCTTATAACATTGACAGGGATGCTCGGCATATGGTCTTTGACCAAGGAGTCCCATTTCTTCGTCAGTTGGCGGCTCTAGAAGAATTGCTTCCAGTTGTTCTTGATGCCAGCGCCCTTGCACCGGATAAAAGCTTCCCTTTCCTGCTCCCAGAACGAAGTCCTGTAACAACTTCCAAATATAATGTCTTCTGGCAGGATGAGTTTCTTGCCATTCATTAATTCGTGCAGGATGTGGTGACAGATTCACGTGGCAAGCCTTCCTCTAAGTTTTTGGCGGAACACCCATTATTGAGGAAGCCTCTTCCGATTAAGCGGAAATCTCCTAGCCCGTATGTGGACAGTCCCCAGGAAAGGGAGTAAAGGTCGAAAAATCGTGCAGGAGACTTCCTGTCGGATTCAACGGCTCTAATGACCTTCAGTTCTTCCAACATACAAGTATGTACGACCTCATTACTGATTCGGCTGAATTGTACAAATTTTCTGTCGCTGAACATCTTCTCATGTTTTTACTCAGGGTCTCGACAGCACGAATGCCTTTGCCAGACTTGCACGTAGCCAGAAGATGGCGCCTCTTGAGGAAAGGGCTTGCGACACCGAGTCTCCTGATGGTGAAGAAGAATCCGAAGGGAAAGAAAGCTCGGAATCCAGTGATGATGAGAATAGCACTTCTAAGAGCAGCGCCGAATCTTCCTCTAGTGGGCAAACAAATTAGTCGATGAGTTTTCCACACGTCTTCCCTTCCCTTTTTTTTTGGCTACTTATTTGGAATAAATACTCGATCGGTGATACCATAGGATGAAACCACTCTTAGAGATAACCATGAGATGGAGACTCGTCACAGCAAAGATATAGCTTCATCTCCAATCATGGAAGCCGTATCCGCTGGTAATCTGGAGATGGAGGTTGATCATCATGAAGATGTTGTTGTGTCTCAAATGGTGGAAAATGCTTCCGCAACTGCTGGTGCAATTGTTTCAAAGGAACCCTTGCTGGTTGCGGATTCAGCTGCGGGCGCTGCTTTCGTCCCTCCGTTCTTGGCTCCCTTTGAAAACCACGTGCTGATTGGAGGCTTCAGTGTACCAGTTAAGTACGCAGAGTTGTATACCAAAATATGGGAAAGGTATGGACATATTTCCACGACCAAAAAGATTAATAGCCGATTTGCGTTGGTCAAGCGTGTGGAAGAAGCCTTATCTTCGATTGATGACATGCGCAATGTAACCGGCCACACTGTCTCTGGAGATGTAATCTCAAGCTGGGAGTTCCACCGGGATATGTGCGTATACTTTGAGTTTAACGCCTCCTGGTTCTGCGAAGTTGCAGGCTGAAGCGGTCGAAGGTCCCTCCGCGGATTTGATCAATCAACAGGAAGCAGAAATCGAAAAGTTGTCTCAGGAGTTGAAGCTGAAACAGACGGCTCTTCAAAGCATGAAGGATGCTTTCTCCAAGAAGAACAAACCACTGTTGAATAATTTCCCTTGAATGTCTTCTATTTTCTGAACTTCCTCTTCTTAGGTTTTTTTTTGGAAAGGCAAAAGACGCCTTTTTCAGGGTTTGACTTTCTAGTTTTTGGATTGATAGATGATTGCCTCTTATAAGAGTTTTTGGATTATTTTCGGAATGGATTATTATTTTTGAAATAATGGCACTTTGATCAACTGATATGTTGGAATCCGAATTATGACTTTGAGTAGCACAATCATTCCAGAAAGTCGTGAAACCCTGAATGTTGCATGAAAAGGGAAAATATGGGATGATATGAAATCTTTGGACAATTGGGTTATCGGTTTCTATTGTCAATGTGGAATTTATACATGTGCACACCTTCAATAAATTCAAAACAATAAGTTGTGTAAATGTTGTCTGACAAAACTTACTCGCTTTAGGGTCTTCCAACAAAACTGAATTTTCAGAGCATAAATCCGAGTTTTACGTGTGACGCCATCTGAGAAGTCCCCAGCCATTATTTATTTTCTGTGTAACACCTTTATATCGATTCGTGGTAAGACGGAGAATCTCTAATCCCCTAGTACAATTCCCCTGAATCTATCTTTCCCTAGACGATGCGCTTCAGAGCGTTGCACTTACTGGTAGGATGATGGATAAATCTTTGATAATGGCAATATCTTGGATCTAGCATCTCTTGATTAGTTTGTGGACGCCATACCGAGGGTAGTTGGACCACCCCCTCTCGTACCCAAATCTCCAGTAACTCCAGGACTCTTCTGATGGGCAACGGGAAGCGTGGATATTCCAGGTATGACTTCTCTTGCATCAGCGACTGCTGTGGTGGAAGTTCTGACAGGTTTTGATGTAAGGCCCTTTTTAAAGGTGGAATCGACGCTTGGGCGATCATTGACTCATCAGCGGACCGTTTACTTCTACCATATTGTTGAAGGGTAGTTTCTCTTGATGGGTATGCGTCAGTGGAAGCAACACGAGGTGACTGGGCTGGACATTGTTCGCTTCCACCAGCTGATGTGATTTTGAAGTTGTAGTAAAAATGATTCGAACTCTAAGACTTGTGAAGATTCGAGTTTTTAAATTTAATAAAAATCATACACAAAAATATTAACAAAGTGGGCGAGAGGTACTAGGGCTTAGGATTCCACAAAATTCATTTCTTAAGGTTCAAATAATAATTCTTTTAACAATTATAGCTCAATAAAAATATAAAATAAAGTGACTCTTATTTTTGCCAAGATAGATTCTCAAAATATTAGATGTAAATGTTAAGCATGGGACATCAAATCACCTAAGCTAAGCATGACCCATCTAATCAAATGACAACTAATTAATTCAAATCATAATTTCAATTAAAATTAGTGCAAAGTCATGAAAAGAATTAAATATAATTACCCAAGTGTGAAATAAGGCTTCCTCCATCGCCCCAATGTTGGGGTTTAGATCATCATAGTAAACGTGCTCTCAAAATATTTATTTAGGCTTAAAATGGTTTACAAAGATGAAATAAAGAGAAAATGGTGTAAAACAGGATTTTGCGACGCACAAAAGTCATCACAAAATGAACGATAAAATATAAGTGCTGTAAACACTGTTCCACAGTCACTGGAAAGGAGTTGGAACTATCGCAGTTAAGCGACAGTTTGCAACAACTTTCCTTTACAGGCTTTTGTTCTTCGTGTTCTTGAGTTGCAGCAGCAGAAAACTTTTCCTGCAACTCGTGATTTCTTTGCTCCGTAGCCTCAAAAACTTCCCCAAACTCTCGACACCCCTTCTATATGACCTGGGTGATCTATTTATACCCGAAAGATGCATCGAATCTCCTCCATAACTTCAAAAAATCTTCTCTTTATTATTTTTATTCTCACTGCAATAATTTCCTGTTTTAGCTTCTCCACGCGTTTGCAGCTGGATTAATCTCCAAATATAACTTATTTACGCTACAAACTGTTGCTCTAGTCATTATACACATTCAGAACACGTTCAAATTCTCCAAAACTCATGCAATCCCGTGAAATATATCTCTCATGCACGTGCTGCCCTGTTTTGCTCCATGACACGATTCAGCCAATTCTGAACCAAACGAACACCCATACCAGCTTTATATAGTCATCACGTCTACCCACTAAGTTTCAGGGATTGAATCTCACTAAATCACGTCCAAACATGCGATCAAAATTCTGCCAGAGAAGAAATGGTTTTCCCGCCAAAATTTATTTTTTGAATTTGAGAAGAAGATGTCCTCCCCCTAATCCTGCACGGGTGTCCCTTTAGCACTTGTCTTATGGGGTGCAAATAGTAATTTTTGGGCTTAGATAGTAATTTTTCTGGGGTTCCTCCGGCACATTTTTGGGGTGCTTCCGGTGTATTTCTGGGTTGCCTTTAGTACTTTATCCTGGGGTGTAAAAGACCACTTTTTGAACCAATTTCGCCGCAAGAGCTTATTTCTCTATAAATACCTACAAAGACATAAAATAACAAAATAAATACAAAATCGAGCACTAACAATATATACAATTGATACATATTGGACACATAAATGCGTCTATAAAATACCCCCAAACTTATTATTTGCTAGTCCCGAGAAAATTTAATCTCCAAAATAAAATCCTAACTAACTGTCGCAGGCATCGCGATTGCACTTAGCGTGTGCAACAAGCCTTTGAACCCCTAGGTGGACCTAGTGGCCGAGTTATAGTCTCGGGAGGGTTTACCAGAGGTGTACCCACAAAACCTTTACTCCAGACCCTAGCTATCTACGCAGAACCTTGGAATGCACTAAAGAACCTCCTTGGTTGGCATACTTATTGATTACGGGAGGAAGTACCCTGATGCGAAATTCCAATTGTTGTACACGAGTTTGCACTCAAGCATACTAAAATTCATATATAAGTGACAGGGCTCTACTCAGATAGTCGCACTATGGACATCAATATCCGGAATCGAACAAATCACATGAATAGATTGAGAAGATGGATATATAAATAAATGGTTGCGAATGGACTTCAATGCCAAGATGAACCTATGACCTAGTGTATTGAGATACTGGTTTGGACTAATATCAACACAATTGGCATATACAAGGGAACCAGTGGTCGATAATCCTAAATCTACATCAACTCAGCTGGCATATACAAGGGAACCAGTGGTCGATTTTATAATAAACCTTTATTTATTTTTTTATTTATTCTCTTTTTTTTTTAACGACATAATTAGATCTTTTGGATCCAAGCGCATGCTTCTTGTCAGCAGATGACATGGTAATTCCCGTGGATCCTGCATTCCACGCTTGTTTAGGCGACGGAGACAGGGAGAACACACACATATTGCTATCCAAGTGTTATTTATTCCGATTGGTCTAATTGGTCTGGTCTTTTTTTTAGTAACTCAATCACTCTATTTCAACCCAGCAGACATCAACATAAAAATTTGCAAAAACAAAAACAGAAGTAATAAGATGATTCCGAGATACGGTGAAACTATCATGTTATTTCTAACACCTGAGCTATGTGCTTTTATGAATGGACTCTTTAGATGTTTCCATCTACTCAGATTGGTTCCTCAACTCCTACAATAAAAATCTTGCATCCGCTTAGATTGGTTAGTGTTATCCTTAATAGGCATAGATTTCTAGGCTCTGGAGTTTATTTATTGCAACTAAAAAGTTTCTCCCATACCCCCAAACTTAAATCTAACTTCTAAAGATAAAATTAAAAGCATGAACAAGGAGAAACTGTTACCATTTGAAGAAAAAGAGTTAAGGAAAGATATTACCATGTTACATGAACCATGGGTTACCTCCCAAGAAGTGCTAAGTTTAAAGTCTTCAGCCAGACTAGGAAAGAATTAGTCACTCGAATCATAAAGTAACAGTTGGAATAACTGTGGGTCTTCATAACTAAATTGAGTTGACCAAAGGAAACAACAATAAACCAAGAAAGTGAACAAGAATAGCATGCCCTTATCTAGTTTCCTGATTAAGATACCTATATCTAATTGTGGTTCAGGTTCAGGTTCTATGAAAGGGTCTAAATAAAATATTTTCATTAGATGCATTTCCTCATAAGTGGGATCCGAATTATAGGTCCTAAAGTCTGGAAAAACTCAAATAGGAACTTAGAAGCACACAATAATAACCTAAATAACTGAGGATCCTCTAAGTCAATCAGATTTGACTTACATAATTGACCACAATGAGAGTAGTGGTCATTCTTAAGTAAATGTGTCGATTCTATTAACTTAAAGTACTTAGGCTGAGTATCAGAACTTAATATTCGACACATTTGAAATATAAACGTCCCCACATTTGGAAGAAAACTATTTGGTGGGAAAACAAAGTCAATCTGGGTATCATAGCTTGGGCAAACCACATCAACCAGAGGATGGGTTTCTAACGACTGAACTTCTTCCTGGACATCATTAGGTTTGGGAAAACGAGTATGAAGGTAATCTTGTAAAATGGTCGAGGCACAAATATCAAGTCCTAAGTGAGGGGACTTTCTGAGAGTTAATGGTAAGGCACTAGGAAAGTGATAATCACCCCCAAACTTAGAGTTTTCAGTGTCTCTAGATAGACTAGTCACAATCTCCCTAATTTCTAGATCATCATATTCTTGGAAATGGTCAATTGATTTTTCTAAGTTATTATCAGGTAGTGCATCTTTACTCATCTCTATGGGTCTATCTTCTTCGTCTAAGACTATTTTTTCTAAGTCGCTAGACTCTAAAACAACATTTTCAGAATAAACCCGTTCCTCTAAACCACTATCGGCGTCGTAATCAAAAGGAAAAACTACATCGTCTAAAACGGTGGTATCCCTAATCAAATCCTCGTCCTTTTTAATAGGTGAATAATCATAAAAATTATTTGGATTTGAACTAGAGATAATATCATCATTACAAAGCTCAATTGGATTAATAGTTTCCTGATCACTATGCCTACATATTTCAGATTCTTCATTATTACTATCCTCATCATCATAATAGTACGAAGATGATTGAACCTTATCTAAATAATTAGTGTCTTTTATTCTAACCTCGTCCTCTAAATTAGGCAAATATTCACAATTGATATCAAGGGTAAAATTGGAAACACTATTTTGAAAAATTAGATCTTTTAGAGAAGTTCTTTTATGGATCTCTAACAAAAGCTTCTGGGTCGACTCACATGATTTCTTGACATAATCTAGGAAAGAAGGTAAAGAAAGTTCACTCGTTGCATTCTTTTCGTCCATAACTAAGTTATTCATTTCTGCAAACTTACGCGCTGTTTCAGCTAACTTACGTGTCGACTCTAGTAAAAGGAATTATCAGAATTATTCTCGTAAGACCAATTCATGTGTGGATAGTACTTGGGCTCACCATGGGATGAACCATAACCTTTAAAAGATTGGCATTCCCAACTACTATTCCCACCATGGTCATAAAAATGATGATGTCCATAATCAAATTCAGGTCGATACTCATTGTATTGGCTTATATCATACCAGTTCGACATTCTTAATTGCAAGGGAATTCTACACAATCACAATCAAGGCTGACTCGACCAAATCAAACCTATAAAATCTAGCAAACAACAAGCATGATGGCTCCCTTAGATTGTTTCTAGACCAGCTTCTATTCCTCCAAAAGGCAACTAGGTATCGTTTTAGCAAACCTCTCTAGATCGATCCGAATAAAGTGAGTCGAAGAGAAGTAGGGGAAGCTCAGAGGAGCTTTGATACCCCCGCCTCTTTGGAAACGTTTCCTGTTAGGGCGGCTCTAGTCGACTCACAGTAATCTTACTGAACTTTTGAGTTAAGCTAATAAGATACCCAATACCTCCCTTTGAATAACTTTCCTACAAGCTCGTTACCCTATCGGTCTCGTTCTAATCAGTATTTTAAGCTTGGGTTCGCGTAAGTAATGTGTTCCTAAGGCGGGCAAGAAGGAAACGGTGATGAAATCCGAGTCCTTATCTTGTATTGGTCAGGCCTTCCCCTTTACTAAAAAAAAAATCAAACCGTATTTAGGTCCTCAACATATATTCACCTTAAGGAATCACGTAAACCCGCTGACAGAGGATTTGCGGGCGTTTAGAAGCTTACCTCCCGTACCAGACGGGCGATGAAACGGTTGTAGTCGACTCGGGCCACCGACTCCTGTGTCAGTGTGCGAACCCGAGGGGCCGAGACGATATCGTAATCGTCGTCCTTCCCTGCAAACAGTTTATATTTAAAAAAATGTACCCTTCCGTAGGGTTTAAAAATAATTAAAGTCCAATGTTTAATGTCCCAAAAATAAAAATAAAAAATAAAAATAAAGTCCTATTTACAGTTTCTAAAAATAAAAATAAAATCTAATTAATTAATTAATTAAAATAAATAAAAAATAAAAATATCTTCGTCTTTTCTCCGTTCTTTTCGCTTTGTCTAGCTTTTAATCCCCCAAGTCTTTCATCTCCAATTCCTTTTTGATTCAAAACCTGCAACAAAATGACAAATACCCAAGAAACGTAAAAAAGAACAAAAGAATAAAAAAATAAATCTAAAAACTCTAAATCTAAAAACAAATCCGCGTCGGCGGCGCCAAAAATTGATGTGATTTTGAAGTGTTAGTAAAAATGATTCGAACTCTAAGACTTGTGAAGATTCGAGTTTTTAAATTTAATAAAAATCATACACAAAAATATTAACAAAGTGGGCGAGAGGTACTAGGGCTTAGGATTCCACCAAATTCATTTCTTAAGGTTCAAATAATAATTCTTTTAACAATTATAGCTCAATAAAAATATAAAATAAAGTGACTCTTATTTTTGCCAAGATAGATTCTCAAAATATTAGATGTAAATGTTAAGCATGGGACATCAAATCACCTAAGCTAAGCATGACCCATCTAATCAAATGACAACTAATTAATTCAAATCATAATTTCAATTAAAATTAGTGCAAAAGTCATGAAAATAATTAAATATAATTATCCAAGTGTGAAATAAGGCTTCCTCCATCGCCCCAATGTTGGGGTTTAGCTCATCATAGTAAACGTGCTCTCAAAATATTTATTTAGGCTCAAAATGGTTTACAAAGATGAAATAGAGAGAAAATGGTGTATAACAGGATTTTGCGACGCACAAAAGTCGTCACAAAATGAACGATAAAATGTAAGTGCTGTAAAGACTGTTCCACAGTCGCTGGAAAGGAGTTGGAACTGTCGCAGTTAAGCGACAGTTTGCAACGACTTTCCTTTAAAGGATTTTGTTCTTCGTGTTCTTGAGTTGCAGCAGCAGAAAACTTTTCCTGCAACTCGTGATTTCTTCGATCCGTAGCCTCAAAAACTTCCCCAAACTCTCGACACCCCTTCTATATGACTTGGGTGATCTATTTATACCCGAAAGATGCATCGAATCTCCTCCATAACTTCAAAAAATCTTCTCTTTATTATTTTTATTCTCACCACAATAATTTCTTGTTTTAGCTTCTCCACACGTTTGCAGCTGGATTAATCTCCAAATATAACTTATTTACGCTCCAAACTGTTGCTCTAGTCATCATACACATTCAGAACACATTCAAATTCTCCAAAACTCATGCAATCCCGTGAAATATTTCTCTCATGCACGTGCTGCCCTATTTTGCTCCATGACACGATTCAGCCAATTCTGATCCAAACGAACACCCATACTAGCTTTATATAGTCATATCACGTCTACCCACTAAGTTTCAGGGATTGAATCTCACTAAATCACGTCCAAATATGCGATCGAAATTCTGCCAGAGAAGAAATGGTTTTCCCGCCAAAATTTATTTTTTGAATTTGAGAAGAAGATGTCCTTCCCCTAATCCTGCACGGGTGTCCCTTTAGCACTTGTCTTATGGGGTGAAAATAGTAATTTTTGGGCATAGATAGTAATTTTTCTGGGGTTCCTCCGGAACATTTTTGGGGTGCTTCCGGTGTATTTCTGGGGTGCCTTTAGTACTTTATCCTGGGGTATAAAACACCAATTTTTGAACCAATTTCGCCGCAAGAGCTTATTTCTCTATAAATACCTACAAAGACATAAAATAACAAAATAAATACAAAATCGAGCACTTACAATATATACGATTGAGACATATTAGACACATAAATGCGTCTACCACAAGCGTCTTGGCAGATTTCCCCTTCCTCGGGTGCTTCTCTTTTAAGTAAAGCAGTCGTGGCTGCAGACTATTGGACAACTCTTTGAACCTCCGCGAGGGTTTGGAGATGAATATTTTCCAACAAAGCTTCATAGGCCGACTCTTTACCTTTGTCCCGTGGACACTGCGATGCACCTGGCAAGTCTCCTTCCTTGGTCTTGCGAGACTATCTTGACTCTTTTTCGTTGGTAGAATCCAGTTGGATGCTTTTCTTCTGCTCTTGTACGAAATGGCTGCGTGATCCGTCTGCATCTTTTTTGGTAGAAGTACAGACCTTGGCCAAATATTGGACATCCTTCACATTATCCTGGAAATTGGTGAGATCTTTCTGACAGGTACTTGCTGATTTTCTCCACAATCGACTTATCATACTCTTCAGGATACGAAGCATCTCATTTTGTCGCCCAATAATATCAACTTGGTTTGCAGCCATATCCTCTAGCATTTTTATCATGCCTTCCATGGATTTCTTTTGGAAGGTTTGAATAACTCGGATACATCTGGGAAGTTGGGATTTTTGATCGAAAATGAGTTTTAGTTAATGATTTAATTAGGCCTTAGATCAATTGGGATGGAAATGAAATTTAAAATTAAAAATTTATATTGCAACTGAGAGATTAATCTCCCACTGTGGTCGCCAATTATTTATGGGTAAAAACTGTTTCTGCTGGTTTTGGTAAATATGGGTGTGTGGATGAGAAAAGAATCTAAACCCTAAACAAATGCACTGCACGGGAGTACTTTAGATTCGAGAGATCAATCTGTACAATCCTGGCCTAAACCAAGAAATGGCTGTTCCGGTCTTGCTTCGGTCACAAAATGAAGGACAAGGGTTGGTCTTAGGGAGGGAAGCGAAGAAGGTGCTGAAACCAGAATGGTTAATTCTGAAAGTGTGGTTATTTTATGACTTGTATCAGAATATGGAACTGGCTTGCGGAATGTAAGCTATCAGTTCTTTGGTCTTTTATGGATACTGTGTTATTGTTCTAACCAAAACTTGTCGTTTGGTGGAAATAGGTGAAACCTATTTATACAAGTCATAATTAAATGCACCCTGGTCTCGTAGGAAGTCATAATGATTGAGTGATGGAAGAGTGGAGTAATGTGTAACCGCCAGAAACCACGCTTCCACGATGAAGTAAACGGGTTTGTTTACACCCATTACTTCTTTCCACCACTAACTGCCATATTTCCTGACACTTTCTTATAATGGGCGTGTTGCACGCCGCACGCTGTAAACCGCCAGACCAATACCTTGATGAGTATCCCCCAGTTTGTGACATGTTTGATGTCTCGAGTGTTTTCGTGGAAAACGTGTAGCAGTTTGCTACATATGGCAAGTCAAAGTCAAGAGACTTGCCGCAGGAAAATAACATGTGATGCTATTAGGCTCGTCTTGGTTGGTCGCCTAAAAATTTCCACAGGCCTGTCAATTCCGTGGCGAACTTGGACGGCTGAGATTGTAACTCATGAGAAAGGGTAGCCACCGATTTTGGCCACATCCTGTTGGTGTCTGACAATTGAAAAGTGGCGCCATTGGCACATGCCACTGGCATAGTGGTGCTTTCAGCGCATGCCAGTGTCACGGTAGCCTGATTGGCATAGTTTGTGCATGCCAGTGGCACGGTGGTGCAAGTAGCGCCTTGCGTAGCCATGACCGCTAGATTTTGGAACATTGGTTTCAGACTCAAATATGGTGCGGAAACATCAGTTCCAGTTACCACATCAATCCCAAAGCTATGTGGAACATTATTTGGCTTGGATGGCGTAGCGAGTTTGCCTAAATTAGGGTTTGGCATGCCGAAACCCTAATTAGCGCATATGGCATGTGGTATGTGACCGTGGCACAACGACGTTTTGTGCAAACGATGCCAGAGCCACACCAAAGGAACCATAGCCAGGCTATCATGTGAAAACGGCCACAGGAACAAGTATTGCCATGAGTGGCTATAGTATGGCGCCTTTATTAGGGTTTCCTAAGTCCGCACGGCTCGTGGCATGTTGTGGGGCCCGAAGTGGCATAATTTACGCCACGACTGGAAATTAGGGTTTCATCCATCGCCAATAGAGCAAGGACATGCTTCTGGTTAGAATAACCAAATTAAAGCCTGTTATGGCGTTGGCCACGAACAGAAGGTGGGTTGGCACACAAGTGCGTTGTTTATGGCGTGTTGGCACGTTTGCCGTGCTACTTCGGCAAAGTGCACATGCACGTTTTGCATGTGCGTCTGGCATGTGCGTTTGGCACGTTAGGCATGCCTTTAGCATTTTGGCGCGGTCTTTGGAAAGCCAATTTGGCATTGGGACCACCTAACGTAATTTTGCCTCTTTTAATACTGTGGCAGGTTTAGAGCAACCCGATTGGTCAAGAAAAGAGGGGGACGGCTAAGCATGGGCGTGGCCACACTTCTGGTACGTGTAGCGGGTTTAAAGCGACCTGATTGGCCGATAGGGAATAAGTGCCGGTCGGGCAGCATGGGGTGTGGCCACTTGCAAGTGGCGCCTGGCTTGCCTATGGCATGGCCACACCTTCTTTTGTTGCTGCTCTTACTCCGCGGCTCCTTTTATTCCTTGTTTCCTGGTTTTGGGTAGGGATTTTCACCTACTAATCCATGGTAGATCAATTGATTAGTTGCCTAAGCTTAATTTCGACCAACGGGGTTGAATATACTGCGCAGGGCGCAAAACCCTAATTTTTGCAAATTAGTGAGGTTTATGAATTTTGTGAGCTATCACAAAATTGATTGAATTCTATGTGTTGACACAGAATTCTTTATTGCCAGAGAGTAGTATGCTTTCTGATTGAGTACTTTTTTCAAGGACCTTAACCTTGATACTTGGAAATCCGTGCTACTCTGCTGCGAGTGAACACAAATTCCTCATGCCATACCAATATTAAGGGTTCTGTCGGGGAACATAGCACAGGAAAAGTACTCAGTGGGTCTTATATTAATGAATAATATAGACAAGGTGCTGAAATTTACAGAGTATCTGGGATTGTTGCTACATGCACCCGTCTGGATGAATTTTATGAAAATATATTGAATGCGCCAGTGGAGAGGTTGAACACTCATCACTGTACATGGCTTCGTTTTTTTGCAGAGTCACGGCACATTAAATGCAAGGTTTTACGAATTTAACCCTGAACTAAAAACCACCATTAACACCATCACGTTCATACCAAACCCTTTTAGTGGTAACTTAAGGCTTTCAAAGGAAGCATCCTTTGAAAGCCTAAGCAAGTATACAAGATAGTACCTCGTACAATCATCTATGAAAGTTATAAACGACCACCTTTTACCATCTTAGTTTGGGTTGATTTCATGTCAACTAGGTCTAACTGAATTAATTCTAAGGGCTTAGAATTACTGTGACCAATTTTGCTAAAAGGTTTTATAGCATATTTTGATTCCGCAAAGATTTCATTTATGTGTTCAAAATCCAAACTAAATTTGGGTACGCAGCCTATGCTAGGCAGTTTATGCATTGACTTATAAGTTTACGGTTCCAAGTCTACTATGCAAAATATTCAAAGTCATACAAAAGAAAGTACAAGAATCAACTATGTTCACTTCATCAGATTTCTCTTTAAGCTTATATAGACCCTAAGTAATATAACCGATGCCTACAAAAATCATTGCCCTTAGTTATAACAAGTTTTATATTTAATTAAGATCTTCAATCTTGTACCATCTACAACAGAACAAGATACAAGATTATTGCATATGCCCGGAACATGAAAACTTCATTTAATGTGATAATATTACAGATATGAGCTTCTGCTCGACCTTTCCCTTTTATGAAACCTCTGTCACAGATGAGTTACTCATATAGAGTTTCTCAACATCCCCTATCCTCTAATAGGAGGTGAACAGGTCTCTGTTTCAATAAACATGTTTAGTGGCTCCAAAGTCCACCCACCAACCTCTCACATTGGTTATTAAAATAAATTCCGACATCATGCCACTGAACTCATTCTAGTTTGTTTCAACTAAATTAGCATTAACTTTCTACGTATTAAGGTTTTTACGTTGTCTACGATTTACTGCCCTATGACCAGGAATTTACAAACATAAAAATCACCCTTAATTAAAGTAATGCTAGATTCTGGTTTACGAAACATACCTTTCTTATGAAGACTACTCTTAGAGTTGTGTTTGATGTTCTCACCTTTGCCAGCTTTGGAAGATTTGTTTCCAGCCACATGCGCCTATTAGCCATGTCCCTTGCGGATGGCACCTTTATTCACAAACCAAAATTCCAAACCGGAAAGTAAAATATGAGTTTTGAAGATAACATCTAAATTTACAAACTTCATTTGAATCACCATTTCAAAAAACTCATGGTTACCCCATAAATAATAATTTAGTCAACAACAAATTTCTGCTCGTCAGAATTTTTCAGAAACATTTCTCTGTTTTGTAAAATATCAAAAAAAATACTTTTACAACTCAAAAAATTCCAAAATTTTATGTGGATAACTATCAGGATGTCTACTACATTAGGTCAATCAAAATGGATCGTCTAAATTCCTTCTAGGTTAAGAGATAACGTCGAAACTTTACAGCTGACCAAAAAATCGTTTTTGTTTTTCACTCCACAATTAACATCCATGATTCACAAACCAACCAACAATTTTTGATTATTAAAAATTATAATGTCTTAAGATTGTTGGGTGCAATAATCAAAAACAAAGAAAAATTAAATAAACAAAAGTTATTGATACTTAGCTCCTTTATAATGGAAGTGATTGATTGACGAAACGAACGAGCTTCCCATATCTCCACAACAGCAACAAGGAAAAACTTTAGAAAAACAGAGTGAGTCACGTGTTCAACACGCTTCCCTTAAGACATTAGCGCCTGGCTACACTCAAGAGTGATGTTATAGCCCTCACAGGACGGATATCTCCAGGATAAAATACCCTACTACTAGCATATGTAGTAGATGCTTAACTTGAGCTTGGCAACTCCGAAAAAACCCTTAAGGAAAATCGCGAACGCTAAAGAAAACAATATAGAATATTTTTCCTTGGGGGTCTCTCTAAATCATAGAGAAACCCCTTTCCCATAGATTTTACAAAAGTAGAGAATTTGTTTATATAATGAAATAATACAACTTAAAAAGAGGAATTTTCCGATGTGGGACTAAAAAGTTTCATTCACAAAAGAAAACAATAAGTTATTACTTTTCATATAAACTTTAAAAATCAATTTTGTTTAATTGTTTTCCAACAATTTGCACCCACAAAACATAAATTTACAAAATAACCATGTATGTTTGAGTCCTGTTAATAAGATGGAAAGAATGGATTTGAGGAGGGACAAATTTTTTTAAAGTTCCAATATCCGGTCAAACTCTAAATGTTGAAAAATGTTTCTTTTATTTCTTCTCAAATACCATATTTATCCTTCTTATCATCTTTACTTTCTTACATCGTCAGATTCGAATACCAAAGTTAATCAATTTAAATATGATTCAAACTTTTCTTTAATTTGTTAGTACACATTAGTTATTAATTTTGAGAACAAGAGGAACCCTTGCATGATGACAAGATTTCCATTTGTAAGTTCTCAGCATGTCAATAACATCAGTGAATGCAATAATTTTCAGTCAAGAATCTTACTGTCTCCTTCCTAATTCTTTAGTTGTTCATATTTACGTTCTGTTATGTCGATTCATAATATTAGTTGCTCCAAGCACGTGATGTAATTCATGAGAAAGTGCAAGAAGATATCATGATTCTAAATCAATAACAACTAGATTTTCTACCAAAATAAAAGGAACTCATGTGCGTTTGCGGTTCTGATGTTGATTTCACGACCTTCTAAGTGATAATTTCTCTTCATATTGCTAGCACGTTTGTGATTAAATTACTAGGGTTTATAAGAAAACAAGAGGTTTAGTTGATTTTAGGTTAATCTGGTCGTTTGGAATAAAAAAAGAAGGATATTATAGGTATTTTAGGAATTGGAACTTTTAATTGAATCAATTCCTCCCTAAAAATATTAATTTCCTCCCCTTTATATCCTTCCCTCCTATTAACAGGATAGGGATAGAATGGATTTCATGAGGGAGAATTTTTTTAATAATTTTAGTCAATGTTCAGTCAAACTCCCAATGTTGAAAAATATTTCTTTTCTTTTCAAATACCAAATTTATCCTTCCTATCATCTCTACCTTCTAACACTGTCAGAAACAAATACCAAAGTTAATCAATTTAAATATGATTCAAATTTTTCTTTCATTTTGTTAGTACGTATTAGTTATTAATTTTGAGAACAAAAGGAACCCTTGCATGATGACAAGATTTCCGTTCGTAAGTTCTCGACATGTCAATAACATCAGCGAATGTAATAATTTTCAGTCAAGAATATCTGACTGCCTCCTTCCTATTTCTTTAGTTGTTCATATTTACGTTCTGTTTTGTCGGTTCATAATATTAGTTGGTCCAAGCACGTGATGTAATTCATGAGGAAGTGCAAGAGGATATCATGATTCTAAATCGACCACAACTAGATTTTCTACCAAAATAAAAAGTACTCATGTGTGTTTGCGGTTCCGATGCTGATTTCACGACCTTCTAAGTGATAGTTTTTCTTCATATTACTAGAACAACGATGATTAAATTACTAGAGTTCATAAGAAAACATGAGGCATAATTGATTTTAGGTTAATATGATCGTTTGGAGTAAAAGAAGAAGGATATTATAGACATTTTAGGAACTTTTAATTGAATCAATCCCTCCATGAAATTTTTAATTTCGTCCCCTTAATCCTTCCCTCCTCAAATCCATCTTTTCCCTCCTATTAACATGACATAAAAAGAATGGATTTCAGGAGGGAGAAATTTTTTAAAAGTTCCAGTCAATGTCCGGCTAAAATTTTCCTTTCTTTTCAAATACCAGATCTATCCTTCCTAATCATATTTACCTTCTAACATCGTCAAAAAAAATAATTAATCAATTTAAATATAATTCGAACTTTTCTTTCATTTTATTAGTACGTATTAGTTACTAATTTTGAGAACAAGAGGAACCCTTGCATGATGATAAGGTTTCCATTCGTAAGTTCTCAGCATGTCAATAATATCAGCAAATGCAATAATCTTCAGTCAAGAATTTGTTTGACTCCCTCCTATTTCTTTAATTCATATTTACTTTCCGCTCTGTCATTTCATAATATTAGTTGGTCCAAGCACGTGATGTAATTCATGAGGAAGTGCAAGAGGATATCATGATTCTTTTATTATTTTTTTGCTACAAAGAAATTTTTTGTTGAATCAAGCTATTTCGTACATAATAGAGTTTAACAGAAAAGATGGTGATTCCCCTTCCCAACTATTACAAATACCCTTTTTACGGGCATATTTAGATAGATCATCCGCACATTTATTACCTAATCTATTAATGTGCTCACAAGAAAAATTATCAAAGTGTTTTAACAGACAACGAGTGTCTTCAATAATGCCACACAGTTCCCAAGGGATATCAGACTCCTCCCCTCTAATAGCTTGTATGAGACTTGTAATCAGAATCTATTATGATCTTCTTAACGCCTAACTGCAGTCCCCATTGCACTCTTTCCAGAACTCCTAAGCTTTCTAGATAATGAGCATCCAATTCCCCTCTAAAACTGCTGCATTTCGAAGCTACATGTGTACCTACACAATTACGAAATATTAGACCATATCCACTTGTGTTAGTACGATCACAATAAGATGTATCAATGTTTAGTTTAATGAAATCATTATTAGGTGGTTGCCATTTAGGAACCGCTAAACTTTTAGCAGGAGCATTATTCTTTTTTGAAACTGAACCTGCACTGTGAAGGAATCATTCAATGGAATGAGTTAATTGTTGTGGAGTTTGAATTTTATTTTCAAACACCAGACTACATCTTTCTTTCCATAGGAACCAACATATAGTAGCCATCTTGCTGATGATTGAAGAATCATAACCAGAAAACCATGAAGCTATCCAATCCTTTGGATTATTCCACTGATTTTCATCTTGCCTGTACCCAGCACTAAACCAAACACTCTTGCATAAACATACTCAGATAAAATATGCATTGTAGATTCTGTTGCTGATTTACATCTACTGCAGATCACATTCTCTTCCCAAATCCTTCTACTCAATCTCTCCTTAGATGGAATGTCTTTGATATATTTTCAGATAAAGAGTTTCATTCTTGGAATTACATCAATGTTCCATACTTTCCTCCAGATATTAGTTGGTGAAGGTTTATAAGTATCCAGACCATTATGGTTCTTCAAATTATAGAGTGCATAATATGCTGACTTGACTGTAAAATTCTCATTTTTAGTCAAGGACCAACAAAGTTTGTCTTCAGAGAATTGTGGGATTCTCATGCGCAGGATCTGTTGAGCAATGTCTGGTTCAAAAAGATTGTTAATTAAGTGGATCCTCCAACTTTTAGTGTCCTCATAAATTAATTATGAAACACATGTATATGAGAAAGGATTGCTTGCAGTGCAGGAAGGAATTGGTGGTGTATATTGATGCAGAATCCATTTATCCTGCCAAATGAATATCTTCTTATCATTGCTAATTGAACAACAGTTGAATCTCTTAATAAATTCAAACTCAAAGCTAACACTCTTCTAAGACTAGGTTGAGTCCGCCTTTTTAGGGGCGGGCATGAAGAGGATGAAAGTTTTTGAAGTATTTGTCTTTTAAAGAACGTACCAGAAGTGTGTCATCTGTAGTACAAATTCTCCAAGCTGCTTTTGCTAAGAGTGCATAACTGAAGCAACGCAGATCCATGAAATTCAGGCTACCATCATCAATTGTCTTACACATGTTTGAGATAAAGTAAGAAATAAACCCTTTTTTCTGCTTTATTTCACCAGAATCTTAACTGAACCTAATCCATATTTTTTATAGTTTCCTCAGGTAACTTAAGCAAACTCATTTGATGTAAGGGGATGGTACTTAGCACATTACATACCATTATACCTCTACCTGCTTGTGACTGAGTTGTGCCTCTCCATTTTGGCAATATTCTTTACATGTTTTCTACCAGATTATTAAAAGAGACTCTTTTCTTTTTGTTAAGGAATAGCAGAATACCGAGGTATTTCTCTTCAGGGTCAATTTTCTTAACATTTAGTAGCCTTGTAATAGTAGTAGTTGCCTCTGTACTGATATTCTTACTGAAACAAATACTTGATTTTTGATAATTTATCACTTGACCTGAGCATGAACTAAAAGATTGCAGAATTTCTTGTAGACAGTTGATATTATCTAGATTGGCCTTAACGAAGATAAGGAAATCATCATCGAATAACAAATAACTTATAAGAGGTGTCCTTCTAGAAATTTTAATTCCACTTATGCTTTTTGAGAACTCAGCTGCCACCATTACTCTCGAGAAAGTCTCCATAGCTACTATAAAAAAATAAGGAGAGATAGGATCTCCTCGAGTAGGTTTAAAAGAGCTACAAGGAAAACCATTTAGAAGCACTGAAATTTCAGTTGTTGAGATACACTGATAAATAAGAGAACACCATTCCTCACAAAAACCCATTCGCTTCATAAGTTCTATGATAAAGTCCCACTCTAATCTGTCGAAGGCCTTCGACTTATCCAACTTAAGTGCAAGATAACTGTTACCTTCTTCTTTCTTTTCAGTGTATGAATAATCTCATGTGCTAGAGATATATTATCTGAGATAAGCCTTCTAGGGACGTAAGCCGGTTGTAGAGGAGAAATGACTTTAGTGGGAACTGCCTTCATTCTTCTCGCCATCAGCTTGGATATTAATTTGTATGAAGTATTACGTAGAGCTATGGGACGATAATCGGCCGGAGAACTAGGTATCTTAACTTTTGGGACTAGCATGAGTGTTGTTTGGTTTAATCTTTTGAAGATAAAACCACTTCTGAAGAAATTTTGAATCATTTTAACCAAATCATCTTTAACTATATCCCTCTGAGATAAGTAAAAACCTGGAGGAAAACCGTCTGGGCCCAGTGCTTTCCTTGGATCCATGCTTTTCAGCCTCTGAAGGAATAGCAATGAGTTTAGCATTGTCTTCTACCGTAATATCTCTATATACATGCTGGAGAAAATTGTCATCTTGAACTGGTGATGAGGTCGAACTTATGTCTTGGAAGTGCTTTGTAAGAAGTATAGATAGATACTCCTTGTCATTGCACCAATTCCCAGAAGTATCCCGAAGAGCATCAATCATGTTTCTTGATCTATGTTTATTTGCATTAGCATGATGAAAACTTGAGTTATAATCCACTTCTTTGAAGAAAGTATCTTTGTTTTTCTGCATCAAGAATTCTTTTTTGATCTCCTCCCATTTGTCTATCTCTTTTTCTATACTGAAGTTTCATCTGGCAAATTAGAATGAGAACTAGAAAGAGGAATGTTATCCAGTCTTGAATAAAGCTCTTTAATATTAGTGTAGATGTTGCCAAAAGTAGTTATATTCCAAACAGTCAATAATTTTCTTGTGAGTTTCAACCGGTGGTTGATGTTGTGAGCAGCACTCCCATCTATACTTGAACGATAATCTTATTTAATTTGATCCGTACATGAACTGTCTTTCAACCAAACACCAATTTTTTTTCAGTTTCTACTAGTACGACTATCAGGTTTATATAAATTTAGACAGATAGGTGTATGATCAGAGGAAAGTTGTCTTAAATGGATTAAATTCGAATCAGGAAAAGAAATAAGCCAATCATCAATGGTTAGGGATCTATCTAACCTACTTTTGATTCTACAAGTACCATACTTATTATTCGACCAAGTGTAAGGAGTACCATTGTAACTTAAGTCTGTAAGACCATCTTCATCAATACTTTGAAGAACTGTTGGAGAGGTTAATCTAGACGAGTTTTTGGTTCTTACTCTGTCACTAGGATCAAGAATAACATTTAAATCCCCAATCATCACTCACGGATGATTTATTTCTAATCCTATTTCCTTAATGAAGTTCCATTGGTATTTTTTTCATTAGGTTTACAAGATCCATAAACACATGAGAGAAGCCACTCAGGTTTGGATGGGTCATGAGTCACAAGGAAATGAATCATATTTTTTGAAGAATACACAATATCTAGAGTAAAACCGTCCTTCCAGAGAAGGAGAAGTCCACCTGAGAGACCAATTGGAGGTTCAAAGACCTTATTAGGGAAATCTAGACATTTAACAAGCTTAAGAATTTTGCCAGTGCTTATTTTTGTTTCTTGCAGGAAAATAATGTCTGGATTATGGGTTTTTAAGGAATTTTTAATATGATTCCTAGTTTTGACATCATTAAAACCTTGGAAATTCCATGCAATGATTTTCATGGTAACTAATACGTAATGAGAAGAAGCAGAATTTAATGCTATGTAGAATAAACAACAATGGACAAAATAAATGCAAGAACTGAATTTTGTGTATACCTGAGTCAGATATCCGACACAATCATTCATGGGAGCAAGAACGGTTGCAGGTGAGTTTTCCATAACCAGCATTGATGATGTTTGCTGGACCATATTAGTAGCATCGTTATTCAGATTGTTTGGTGGATGGATATGAATGTTATGGGGGTTCATCGAGGGCTCTTGGTTGAGAGAAGAGTTTCTCATTCTTTTGACATTCTTGGGTTCCTCCGTAGCAGTTACTACCACCATTTCTTCTTCCATAGCCGTGTTATCATCATTTTGGGGCTGCACAACCTGATCTTCAACAGCTGATTCTTTGGGCAAAGTTTCATATTCCGAAGCAGATAGACTGTCTAAATAAAGGAGACCAGTAGTGTGTTCACATCTATCATCATAATGATCAATAAAAAAACATTTGGGATAAATATTCTTTGGCTGAAGTTCCCAGTAATATCGAATCCAAACATCATCACCCGAGATGGTCTTCCACCATCCTCCTCTATGAAGAGACTTTTGAAGATCAATCTATATTCTTTCCTTGACTGTATTTCCTGCTCGAGGTTTGCAATTCCTTGGAGTAGTTGAGATCTTAGTCTCCATAAATCCTATGGCTTCATCAATAACAGCTACATTCATACGCTCCAACTTGAGATATTTAATATGCATTGTGAAAATTTGGTTCTTGAAAGTGTAGTCTCTAAGGGGAATATTTGAAAAATATATTTGGACATGAAAGAGTACTCCATTGACTAACCAAGGTCCATCATCAATCACTTCATCACGTTCTTCTTCACTGTTTAGTCTGACCAGCATAAGTTTATGGCCCATAACTCTTATTTCTTTGTTACGATATCTGCCCCATAGGGTATTAATCTCAGATCTAATGACTCTCATCTTCATCTTTTCTTTCTATATAAGTTTCCCTAGAATACCGAACATCCACTGATCCGCAGGTTGAATAATATTTTGTGAGGAACCGATAGTTCTTCTTGGGGTTGCAGATAAATCAATATTAGCTTGTCTAAGTTGTCGAGACAGCATATTGATGCGATCACCCTGAGTAGAAGACATGTCTGTTTTGAACTTTGTAAAGATAGCAACTTGTTGAGAAAACACAAGGTTTGGGATGAATGAGGCTTCACAGTACTTCTTGAAGTATATATATTGCTCAAGATTTTTTATAATAACCCTAGGTATAATATCTTTTTAGGGTTTACGGCCTAGACTCTTTTTTTGTTTTCAGTACCGTCATGACTCTTTAGTGCTTTAAATACACACCACTTCTTCATCCTCTACGTACACACTCTTCCAGATGCAGTAGGGTCACGGGCAGGGATGGAGGGACCACTGGCACCCACCAAAATTTGAAATATAACGAAGACAAGCGAGTCATGCTAATAGGAGGGAAAGAACGGATTTGAGGAGAGAAAAATTAATGGGAGGAAGTTAATATCTTCAGGGAGTGATTGATTCAATTAAAAGTTCCTAAAATGTCTATAATATCCTTAATCTTTTATTCCTAATGACCAGATTAACCTAAAATCAATTATTAAGCCTCCCGTTTTCTTATGAACCCTAGCAATTTAATCACCGTCGTCCTAAAAATATGAAAAGAAACTTTTATTCAGAAGGTCGTAAAATCAACATCGGAACCGCAAACACACATGAGTACTTTTTATTTTGGTAGAAAATCTATTTGTGATTGATTTAAAATCATGATATCTGAGCGAAGACTGATAGACATTCTCTCTCATGCGATTTTTTTGATTTACTATTGATCTTGATTTTGATTTATGCTTTCAATTCTTTTAATCATTCGTATGCATTATTATGTTTAGCATCTTAAGAAGGTTGTGGAATTCTTCCTAGAATCTTTAAATTAAGCTTCATTTCTCTCTGAGTTTTTTTTTTCTTCATGGATTTTATCTGTCGTATTGCATAATTTTTTTCATGAGTTTGTAATTCCTTGCAGATTTCTAATTCATCATTCCGTGGGTATCCAGTTGTGGTATTTAGATTTTTGGTGGAAAATATGAACGAATCGAACAAAGAAACTGAAAAATAAAATAAAATAAAATAAATAAAGAAATACTTACAGGAGATGCCCCAAAACGACAGAATCTGTCTATCTCGTCCAAGAACACTGACCAAGACGGTGGGAGAACACTGAGAGGGAGACGGTGGGTTTAAGAATTTATATAGGTGAGAGTGTGAGACCTAAATCTAACGGCTGAGAAATTACTCTTGACGTGGATATAGTCCCAAAATTAGTGGGCTTTGGACGCTTAGTCTACTCATCTAAAGCCCACTCATCCGTCAAGAGTAATTTCTCAGCCGTTAGATTTAGGTTTCACACTCTCACCTATATAAATTCTTAAACCCACCGTCTCCCTCTCGGTGTTCTCCCACCGTCTCCCTCGGTGTTCTTGGACGACCGTTTTGGGGCATCTCCGGTAAGTATTTTTTTCTCTTTTTTTTCTCTTTTTTTTTCCAGTTTCTTTTTCGATTCGTTCATATTTTGATATCCTATATGCTTGCGTTTAGTTTCGAAGGGTGGGATAAGAATTTTTGGGGCTTGAATCTGATCAACTGTAGCCATGTCAACAAGGTAAAATTCATCAGCATCATCATTTTTGAGTTTGTGATTGAAACCCTTTAGTAGTTATGTGATTTACTTTAAGGTAGTCTTGTTTGAAGCCATGATACCTTGCCAGCTAGCTGGTGCTAAAAATCACAGCTAATCAGGCTTCAATTTTGATTTCTGAAACATGGAATTTGCTTTAAAAAAAAGAAAAAAAAAAGGAATTTGCTTTAAATTCTCTAAATCAAAATGGGTAATAGTGTTTAGGTTTGACTCATCTGTTTGAGTGTGTCTTCATCATCCCTCAAAGAACACATTAGACTTAAATTGATTTACATTTAAGGGTCAGACTGTTTTGATGGTGATGGAGTCTGACTCATTATCTCACAGATCTCATATTAGAGTTAGATTGATTAACATTTCAGCATGTCTTTTGGGTCAGATTGTTTTGATGTTGCTGGATCTAACTCGTTTGAGTCTGTCCTTCCACTTGATCCTTGTCATCATCATCCCTCACATTAGAGTTAGATTGAAGAGTTTGGTTCAGATTCTTTGATTGAGACACTAGTATAATTTGGTTGTCATTGATACTATTTTTAACCATGGGTTGTTATGGACTGCAGTTATTTAACCACAGCAAACGAGGATTTGAAAATCAATGATTTGCATACCTATGGCCCTGCTGCAACTGCCAATATCTCCATATGCCCGCCCAAATCTAAACAACAAATTCAAGAAGAAGAAGAAGAAGAAGAAGATGATGATGATGACATCTCTGATAGCTCTTTATCTGATGATCACGCAGAGGAGTATCCTATTACCGCCACCTCTGAGTCTTAGGATAATGACTCTGAATCTGAAGACAGTGATTACAGAAGCAGAATTGAGTTGAAACAATCAAGCATAACAGCAACAACCCAGTCACTTTCTTATCCAAACAAGAGGAAGAAGGGTGAAAAAAATACCCTTTCAGTGAGTAGTACAAATGAATCATATTCACCTTTTCAATTTCATTCGTACTAACCCATGAAACTGTTTGTTATTATTTCTCATTCTAACTGTCTGTATTTCCAAATACGGAATGGCGATGATGTACTGACAACAAAGCTTTGCAGGAGGATAATATTGAGGCTAAGGATCGCGGCTGTGAAGCTAATGAGCCTTCTAAGTTCCGTCCCAGGTCTAATTTGTTGTCTAAGTATGTATCATGGTCGGGCAAGCCATGTGATTGTCAGTGTGACACCCTAGAAAAGGAGCGTTGGATAGAATCTTGGTTTTTGAAAAGTGAGAAGGATCGAAAAGGGTATCACTATCTAAACATATATGGTTTTTACAAGAAGGTTACAGGAGTGGGGGGATATGGTGTTATTTTGCGTGATCCATGTGGAAAGCCAGTAGTTGCCTCTGCCTCTGTGCAACAAAATGGAAAATCTTATTTCTATCATGTGTTGGATGGGGTGAAGGCTGGCCTTGCACTTGCTTTGGGACATAATATATATGATCTTAAACTGCTGTGCAACTCTAGAACACTTGCAGGTTGCCTTCGCCTGATTTTTCAGCAAGCTGATGCTGGTTTGTTTAAGACTATACGTACCCGTAATCGATTTGATCGTTATCGATGTGGTGCATGCAAAACTTGTTTGAGTTTCGCCATCCCTCTCGATGACGAGAGATTAGACATTTTGTTTCCCCTTCTCAAGGAGATAATAGATATGCGCATTAAGATAATGTCCAAATCTCATTATTTCTTCCTTAATTATGCTAGCAGAGGTGTAAATAAAGCTGCATATCATCTGGCAAAACAGCTTTCGAAGGAAATGAAGACTGCAACGGAATCTGAGACTAAGAAGACCATAAGACCGATTGACGTTGGGGAGGATCTTAAAATGATTCTTTTTGAAGATGCTTGTGTTGGTGCTTGTGTTGGTGCACGGAGGTACTCTCAACACCTGTGAAGAAAATGGTGAAGTAGACTGATGTGCTGCCTCTGTAAGGGCTTCATGTGGGTTCATCTTCATTGTTGAATGAATTATAATTTTACATTTTGTGTTCGTCTTATATATATGTCAGAACATAAGTAAAGATCTGCAAGACTTCATTGTCTGCAGCTTTTCTTATGACTTTTATCTCCTTCAGGGAAGGATCTTTGTATATTTATCTTTTGACTTTTATCTCCTTATGGGAAGGATCTTTATATATTTATGTTCAGATAGGCATGTTGCATTGTAGCCTTGTAGGGCTGGTACTTGGTCTTTTATGTTGGATATATGTTGATGAACTAAGTACAACAATGCATGTTTAGATCAAGATCTTCTTACATTCCTGTTTGTCTTTGAAGTTTGAATTACTGATAGCCTCTGCACTGGATAGACCTCCATGCATAACTTGCAGTATCTGGTAATGTAATGTCAATTTTGGGCACTCACAAGATGACTTTTTAAGATCGATGGGGTAACCTCAAGAATGTGCTGACACTAAACATGCCTCGGGGCTGGATGACAAACATGATTCTTGAGACCCTTCTAGGGTGGTAAATTTCTGTGGTCGCTACATGCATATCTCAACTAATGATATATATCATCGATCAATTCTTTTCTAATAAAGGAGAATGCTTTCAACTGAAGATTCATTTTCAGAATACTGAAACAATATAAGGTCACGTGAGATGCCAAGTCATACCCATATGTAGAATCAGATTAGAATGAATAGATACGTCTCTTGGTGAATGAAAAGAATCAAGCAAATAAAAGAGAAGATTATCTTACCGCACACGTTTTTAGGGTTTACCGCCGCGACTCTTTTTTTGTTTCAGTACCGTCACGACTCTTTAATGCTTTAAATTCACACCACTTCTTCATCCTCCACGTACACACTCTTCCAGATGCAGTAGGGTCACGGGCAGGGATGGAGGGACCATTGGCACCCACCAAAATTTGAAATATAACAAAGACAAGCGAGTCATGCTAATAGGAGGGAAAGAACAAATTTGAGTAGAGAAGAATTAATGGGAGGAAGTTAATATCTTCAGGAAGTGATTGATTCAATTAAAAGTTCATAAAATGTCTATAATATCCTTCTTCTTTTATTCCTAACGGCCAGATTAACCTAAAATCAATTATTAAGCCTCCCGTTTTCTTATGAACCCTAGCAATTTAATCACCGTCGTCCTAAAAATATGAAGAGAAACTATTATTCAGAAGGTCGTAAAATCAACATCGGAACCGCAAACACACATGAGTACTTTTTATTTGGTAGAAAATCTATTTGTGACCGATTTAAAATCATGATATCTGAGCGAATACTGATGGACATTCTCTCTCATGCGATTTTTTTGATTTACTATTGATCTTGATTTTGATTCATGTTATGATTTATGCTTTCAATTCTTTTAATCATTCGTATGCATTATTATGTTTAGCATCTTAAGATGGTTGTGGAATTCTTCCTAGAATCTTTAAATTAAGCTTCATTTCTCTCTGAGTTTTTTATTCTTCATGGATTTTATCTGTCGTATTGCATAATTTTTCTCATGAGTTTGTAATTCCTTGCAGATTTCTGATTCATCATTCCGTGGGTATCCAGTGGTGGTATTCAGATTTTTGGTAGAAAACATGAGCGAATCGAACAAAGAAACTGAAAAATAAAATAAAGAAAGAAATACTTACAGGAGATGCCCCAAAACGGCAGGATCTGTCTATCTCGTCCAAGAACACTGAGGGAGACGGTGGGAGAACACTGAGAGGGAGACGGTGGGTTTAAGAATTTATTTAGGTGAGAGTGTGAGACCTAAATCTAACGGCTGAGAAATTACTCTTGACGTGGATATAGTCCCAAAATCAGTGGGCTTTGGACGCTTAGTCCACTCATCTAAAGCCCACTCATCCGTCAACTTTGCCGTGAAGAGAAAGGAAGAGATTTTGGAGAGATTTAATCGCTCTTTTTGATATAAATAGATTGGTTGGGTCATATAGAAGGGGTGTCGAAAGTTTGGGGACTTTAGGGGGGCTGAGGAGTGAGAAATCAAGCCAAACAACAAGCTTCCTACTGCTGTTTTCTGCTGGTGCAGGGCTGAAGAACACGAAGAACATTGACCCACACAGAACAGTCGCATAGAAGTATCGTTCTTCAACAGCAGAACACAGTTATCGTTTATAAAAAACACTTCAATTATAACGGTAACTTCTGTAACGACTATAAAGCGTTGCAGATTCACTGTATTATTATTCTCCTTCAATAAAAACACCTTTTGAGCCATGTTTCTATCTTTTGAGCATGTTTTTACCATGAGGAGCTAAACCCCAACACTGGGATGACGGAGGAAGACGAATATCATACTTGGGGTAATTTTATTAATTCTTTTTAAGACTTTTGCATTAATTTTAATTGAAATTATGATTTGAATTAATTGGTTGTCATTTAATTTGATGATGTATGCTTAGCTTAGGTGTTTTAATACATCATGCTTAGGATTTACAATCAATGTTTTGAGAATCTACCTTGGCAAAAATAGAGTCCATGTTTTTCTTGAGCTAAAATTGCCAAAGAATTAATAATTGAACCTTATGTTTTGAATTCGGTGGAATCCTGAGTCCCAGTAACTCTCGCACCCTTTGTAATATTTTTGTTAAATTTAAAAACTCGAATCTTCACAAGTCCGAGTTAAACGAACTCTACTTATCACTTTTTACAACAACATAAAATCACATCAATTTTTGGCGCCGTCGACGCGGACTTGTTTTTAGGTTTTATTTATTTATTTGTTTTTATTATTTTTGTTCTTCTTTACGCGTTTGGTATTTTTCGATTCTTTTTCAGATTTGGAGCGAAGCTAAAAGGAAAGAAAAAGTGTTATAAGAGGAAAGCATCGCCAAAGAAGTAAAGAAAAGAGGAGTCCGAAGGAGTGAAGAAGAAGATTTTGTATATAGTTATTTTATTTTGTTTTAGATTTTATTTCTTTTTATTTTTAGAAATTGTAATTAGGGATTTATTGTTGTAATCTTTTATTTTTGGACTTTGAACTTTATTTTTGGGACATTATTTTGGACATTGTTATTTGTAAACCCTAAGGAAGGGTTAAAATTAAATATAAACTGTTTGCAGGGAAGGACGATTACGATATCGTCTCATCCCCTCGGGTTCGCACATTGACACAGGAGTCAGTGGCCCGAGTCGACTACAACGGTTCTTCGCCCGTCTGGTACGGGAGGTAAGCTTCTAAACACCGGCGAATCCCTTGTCAGCGGGTTTACTGTCTTCCTTAAGGTGCATATATGTTGAGGCTTTGAATACGGATTTTAATTTCCTAGTAAAGGGCAAGGCCAGGCCTTACAAGATAAGGGTTCGGATTTCATCACCATTCTCTTCTTGCCCGTCTTAGGAAAATGATACCTAACGTGAACCTAAGCATTAAAATATTTACTAGAACGAGATCAATAGGGTAACGAGCTTAATAGGAAAGTCGTTCAAAAGGATTGTATTGGGTATCTTGTTAGCCTAACTCAAAGTTCAGGAAGATTACTGTAAGTCGATTAGAGTCGCCTTGTAACCCAGGGAAGCGTTTCCAAAGAGGTGGGGGTATAAAAATTCCTCTGAGCTTCCCCTACTTCTCTTCGACTTACTTTATTCGGATTTTTCTAGAGAGGTTTGCTAAAACTATACCTAGTTGCCTCTTGGAAGGATAGAAGCTGGTCTAGAAATAATCTAAGGGAGCCATTGTTTGCTAGATTTTATAGGTTTGATTTGGTCGAGTCAGCCTTGTTGGTGATTGTGTAGAATTCCCTTGTAATTAAGAATGTCGAACTGGTATGATAGAAGCCACTACAATGAGTATCGACCTGAATTTGAATATGGACATCATCATTTTAATGACCATGGTGGGAATAATAGTTGGGAACACCAACCTTTTCAAGGTTATGGTTCATACCATGGTGAGCCTAATTACTATCCACACACACACCGGTCATACGAGCAAGAAAATAAGGATTATTATAGTGCTAGTACCTCGTCTTTGGACAATACAATCAAACTGTTGGAAACTAGTCCTTATTATGATCCTTCTGTTCCTATTTATGATCCTTCCGTATCTTTAGAAGAGTCTCTTAAGCAGTTAACTGAGCAAACAAATAGGTTTATGTCGAAAATGAATAGACGAACTTTACCATTGAGAAAACTTTCTATAGAGGAATCCCTCAAGCTGATGGCTGAGACGAACGAAAGACTTGCTCGAAATAATCTTAATTTCCAATACAGTGTTTCCAATAATACCCTTGAAAATAATGATAGTTATTTGCATAATCAAGATAACGAGGTTAGAAGTGGTAACACTACATGTTTAGGTGAGGTTCAACCATTTCCATGCTATTATAATGACGATTATGATGAGGATAGTGTTGATGAAGAATCTGAAATATGTAGGCATAGTGATCAGGAATTTGTTACTCCAATTGAGCTTTATAATGATAATGTTATTTCTAGTTCAAATCCAAATAATTTTACTAAATTATTCACCTATTCAAAAGGACGAGGATTTGTCTAGAGATATCCCTGTTTTAGACGATGTAGTATTTCCTTTTGATTACAAAGCCAATAATGGTTTAGAGGAACGAGTTTATTCTGAAAATGTTGTTTTATTGTCTAGTGATTTAAAAACAATAGTCTTAGACAAAGAAAATGAACTCGTAGAGATGAGTGAGGATGAACTTGACTTAGAAGAATTAATTACCTATTTTCAAGAATCTGATGACCTAGAAATTAGGGAGATTGTGACTAGTCTAACTAGAGACACTGAAAACTCTAAGTTTGGGGGTGATTATCATTCTCCATGTGCTTTAACTCTTTGAAAGGTCCCTCACTTGGGACTTGACATATGTGCCTCAACCGTTTTAACAGATTATCTTCATACACGTTTTCCTAAATCTAATGATGTCCATAAGGAAGTTCAATCGTTAGAAACCCATCCTCTGGTTGATGTGGTCAACCCAGGCTATGATACCCAGATCGACTTTGTTTTCCCACCAAATATTTTTCTTCCAAATGTGGGAACATATAGATTTCAAATGTATCACCTATTAGGTTCTGAGACTAAGCCTAAGTACTTTAGGTTAATAAAATGGACACATTTGCTTAAGAATGACCACTACTCTCACTGTGGTCAATTATGTAAGTCAAACCTGATTGACTTAGAGGATCCTCAATTATTTAGGTTATTATTATGTGCTTCTAAGTTCTTATTTGAGTTTCTACAGACTCTAGGACCTAATAATTTGGATCTCACTTATGAGGAAATGCATCCAATGGAAATATTTTATTTAGACCCTTTCATAGATCCTGAACCTAAACCAAAATTAGATATAGATATTCTAATCAGGAAACTAGATAAGGGAATGCTATTCTTGTTCACTTTCTTGGTTTATTGCAATTTCCTTTGGTCAGCTCTATTTTTTGAAGACCCACAGTTATTCCGACTGTTACTTTATGATTCGAGTGACTAATCCTTTCTTAGTCTGGCTGAAGACTTTAAACTTAGCACTTCTTGGGAGGTAACCCATGGTTCATGCAACACGGTAATATCTTTCCTTAACTCTTTTTCTTCAAATGGTAACAGTTTCTCCTTGTTCATGCTTTTAATTTTATCTTTAGAACATTGAGGACAATGTTAGGTTTAAGTTTGGGGGTATGTGAGAAACTTTTTAGTTTCATTATAAACTCCAGAGCCTAGAAATTTATGCCTATTAAGGATAGCACTAACCAATCTAAGTGGATGGAAGCATTTTGATTGTAGGAGCTGAGGAACCAATCTGAGTAGATGGAAACATCTAAAGAGTCTATTCATAAAAGCACAGAGCTCAGGTGTTAGAAATAACATAATAGTTTCACCGTATCTCGGAATCATCTTATTACTTCTGTTTTTGTTTTTGCAAATTTTTATGTTGATGTCTGCTGGGTTGAAATAGAGTGATTGAGTTACTAAAAAAAAAAAAAAAAAAAGGGACCGAACCAATTAGACCAATCGGAATAAATATTAACACTTGGATAGCAATATGTGTGTGTTCTCCCTGTCTCCGTCGCCTAAACAAGTGTGGAACGCAGGATCCACGGGAATTACCATGTAATCTGCTAACAAGAAGCATGCGCTTGGATCCAAAAGATCTAATCATGTCGTTAAAAAAAAAAGAAAAAAAAAGAGAATAAATAAAAAATAAATAACTAAATAAAGGTTTATTATAAAGTCAACCACTGGTTCCCTTGTATATGCCAGCTGAGTTGATGTAGATTTAGGATTATCGACCACTGGTTCCATTGTATATGCCAGTTGTGTTGATATTAGTCTATACCAGTATCTCAATCCACTAGGTCATAGGTTCATCTTGGCATTGAAGTCCATTCACAACCATCTATTTCTATATCCATCTTCTTAATCTATTCATGTGATTTGTTTGATTCCGGATATTGATGTCCATAGTGCGACTATCTGAGTAGAGCTCTGTCACTTATATATGAATTTAGTATGCTTGAGTGCAAACTCGTTTACAGCAATTGGAATTTCGCATCAGGGTACTTCCTCCAGTAATCAATAAGTATGCCAACCAAGGAGGTTCTTTAGTGCCATTCCAAGGTTCTGCGTAGATAGCTAGGGTCTGGGGTAAAGGTTTTGTGGGTACACCTCTGGTAAACCCTCCCGAGACTATAACTCGGCCACTAGGGCCACCTAGGGGTTTAAAGGCTTGTTGCACATGCTAAGTGCAATCGACGATGCCTGCGACAGTGAGTTAGGATTTTATTTTCTGTTTTTGATTTGCTCGGGACTAGCAAATAATAAGTTTGAGGGTATTTGATAAACACATTTATGTGTCTATTTTCATCTCTATTGTGTATATTGTTAGTACCCATTTTTGTACTTATTTTGGTATTTTATCTCTTTGTAGGTGTTTTTGGAGAAATAACCTTTTGCGGCGAAATTGGCTCGAAAAGTTGATAAATGCAACCCAAGGGACGAGTGTTATGCGGACTCCAGTAATGGATAAGGTGCGACCACATGATAAGGGGTAACCTTTCCCATTCACGTTCAAATTATGTTTTTTGCGGGAAACCAAAACCAAAACCAAAACATAAAACACATTCCTGGCAGTTTTGGTGATCGTAATTTGGAGGAGTTTGAAGACGATTAAACCTCTGATTTTCATAGGATAGACTCCTTATGGGTCTAGGAATCTAATATGGGTGTTGAACTGGATTAAACTGGGCTCAATCGACGGATTTTTATCACAACATCGAAAAAAGGAAAGTCACGTGTGTGACCTGTTTTAGGAAATTTTAGAGAGATTAAAGTGCTATAAACCTTCCCAAAGATTTGTATCTATATAAGGAAGAGTTTAGAATCAAAAGGAAATCTCAGAAACGCGTAGAAATTCTAAAACAAGAAATTGCCGCAACTTGGCCGTGAAGAGAAAGGAAGAGATTTTGGATGATTTTGGAGAGATTTAATTGGTCTTTTTGATATAAATAGATTGGTTGAGTCATATAGAAGGGTGTCGAGAGTTTGGGGGGCTGAGAACACGACAGAGCCGAGAAATCAAAGGTGCAGGAAACTGGGTTCTGCTGCTGAAGAACACGAAGAACATTGACCCACACAGAACAGTCGCAAAGAAGTATCGTTCTTCAACAGCAGAACACAGTTATCGTTTATAAACAACACTTCAATTGTAACGGTGACTTCTGTATGCCAGAAAAGCGTTACAGATTCGCTGTATTATTATTCTCCTTCAATAAAAACACCTTTTGAGCCATGTTTCTATCTTTTGAGCATATTTTCACCATGAAGAGCTAAACCCCAACACTGGGATGACGGAGGAAGCCCTATTTCACGCATGTGGTAATTCTAATAATTCTTTTATGACTATTTGCATTGATTTTTAATTGATTTATGATTTTTATTGAATGGGTGTGATTTCGTTTGATGATGTATGCTTGGTCAATGTATTTTTGATATATCATGCTTTTGATTTACAGTCATTGCTTTTCAAAAATCTACTTTTGGCAAAGAATAAGAGTCCATATTTTTAATATTTGAGCTATAAATGATTTGAATTATTATTTGAATCACATGAATGGAATTTGGTGGAATCCTGAGTCTCAGTGCTTTTTATAATCTTGACCAAAACATTATTTTGATTTTTCTAGTTTTCTAAATTAAGTCTAAAAATTATTCTTCACAATTCCGAGTTGAACGAATCTTATTACCACTTTTTCTACAAAATTAAAATTACATCACGTACACTGACTGATATGCATAATACTCTAATGTAACTGTTTCCTATATATGTGAACACAAGCGGGGTTATGGATGGATCTTTACTTTCAGTTCATCATTTATTGTCTGGGTGGTTTTTGGTCTGTTTTATGTGATTGCACAGGGGACTTCACATAAGGTCAGTTGAAGCAGATGTAGCCGGCCGGGGAAATATCAATCCCTAGTAAGTACTCCACTTTGTTTACTTGTACTATAAAGTTTAAATTTGTGGATTTTAACCTTTAGTTTATACTTGTGAGGTATTATGCTGGGGGAAATGAACGACAGTTGGATTGGAATCAACTTGTGTACCTGCTAGATTACCTGGTAGTACTTTACTTGTATACTCGCTAGATTCCCTATTTCGAGAGAAAGAGCTTATGGACTTTGGTTTGTTGTAGGATCAGTGGTTGCAGTTGCAGTGGAAGCCGAATGGAAGCTGTGGTACTTGATTATGTACATTGATGCTCTAAAGGCAAAGACGACCGAGGTTCATTTTTTCGTAAGAAACTTGTTAGACCTCAGCCGTTTTTGTCTTTGAAGACATCAATGTAAATGGTTATTGAATTGTTGTTGGAGATGTTACACTCATGGATCCAGAGAGTGAAATGATAACTCTTGATGATTAAACATGAACTTAATCTTCATTACAAAAACATTGTAAGTATTTCTCAATTGTTCTTTTCTCCAATTGATATTTTTCTATAATTTCATCTTTATGTATGCATATGGATGTTTTTGGTTTGTTTCGTGTAGTATGGGTTGGAATTAATAACTTAAAGCAAGGGATGAAGAATGCTGCAAGGATAGCTTAGGGGATGATTTGTACACTGGGATGTTAAGTTACTTGGAGCAGTAACCTCATAGCTTAGGGTCTGATTTTTCTATGCATACTTCCATATTTTATTTGCAGCAGTGACCTCATAGCTCTGGTTTGTTTCGTGTAGTATTGGTTTGAAATAAATGACGCTTGAAGTAGAAAGGTTGACTTTAGAAGCTGCAAGTTTGGACCAGAAAGGTTGACTTAAGAATCTGCAAGTTTTGTAAGTTTATATGTGGTATTTGATATGACTTAAGAATTTGTGATCTATTCTCTCAGAACTTAGTTTAAAAATCAAAATTAGTAAGTTCTGTGTATTCCCTTTGAACAAAAAAAATGGTACTTGGAAGAATTTCATATGATACTTAGAAGAATTTGTGTATATGTATTCCAAAGTGAAGATACTATATATGTATTCCTAAGTGAAGATACTATGTATTCCCTTTGGAATTCCGGCGTATTCCCGGCTGGTAAATTACTGCCGGTCAGTTTTGACCTAGTCAAAATATATGACCAATTTTGACCTGGTCAATGTTAACCGACAGTAATTTTTTGGTGTTGCGAAAAAATTCGAAATGGCTCAAAACTGTTACAAAAGCCACGTAGGAACGACTTAGGATTGTTACAAAATGACACGTAGTAACGGCTTGAAGCTGTTACGACCTTGATGTTACAAAATAATTCGTAATGGCTCACTCATGTTATAAAATTCCACATAGTAACAGTTAGTACACATGTTACAACCGCCGTTACAAATCCAAATTCGTAACGTGCAATGGGTCGTTACAAAAAATTGTAATACCCCTTTTCGTAACGTTCAGTTTCCGTTACAACCCCAATTCATAACTTTCAAGAACTGTTTCAAATCGTGAAAAATGTTGTAATGATTAAGATGCACTTAGTAGAGTATTACGGTACCCGAAGTACTCCATGGCCTTTTGTTTGATATGTAAAAGGTACCCTGCTGTCCTTGAGGGATTTTATGGTGCAATCTGGATAGATGACTCAGAGGAGTCTAAGTCTATGGTTTCACTTTAGCAGGAGGGTTTGTTTTTGGAAGATTTACAAACAGACATATATTTTCAATTCATTAATGGAATCTGAAAGCATCACGTTAGATAAAGCACAAGACGAGGCTGAGTGCCTAAGATGCTTTTTAGAAGACATTCCTCTCTGGCATAAGCCTGTGCCGGCTATATCTATTCACAGTGTTAGCCAAGCTATAATAGCTAAAGATAAAAACAACTAATCTCAATCGGCGTTATTTCCGTTGATTGCATAAAGTCCACGGAGAATATCGTGTAACTTTTGAAGAAATGTATGTCCAAATTGATAATTAGAAATGCATCGAGGGGGATGGGGCTTAAGCTCATAAATAAACTTGCCATGAAGGATACTCAACCTTGCTGATTGGAGATCCCAAGATCAAGGTTTCGAATGAGACAACTAATTTGTGCTGGGTAAAGGTAAACACTATCAGAGAATTTCATCTTTTTCGATCAACATCAATCAAAATCACTGATTTCATCTATTTGAGGTAAATGCTTACAATTGAAAGAAGTGGCCACAATTTCTTTTTGGTGACTTGGTCATGGAAGATGATTAACGGTAGATTTGTGTAAGGATTCCGGCACCAGCTGCTGATTTAGGGTGAAGTCATGGTGTAGTTTGGGTTTCCAGTTAGGTTTCCAACTGGGATTTTCCTTGGGCTCTCTTCGGCCTAGAGTTTTCCACTACCTGTAGGGCTTTCATCCACTTCCTGGGATAAGGCATTTTTCAATGAGTTTTGTCCAAAAAATTTTTGACGTGGGTAAATGTATTTCTTTTGGTGTGAGGTAGGGGTGTGCAAAAAGTACGGAACCGCGGATTTCACCCGTATCCGTCCGCAAAATTGCGGGTGAAACCCAATCCGTAAGATCTATGGACCGGTTACGGGTGAGATTCTCAAATCCGCACTTTAGCGGTTTGGTTGCGGTTTGACTTTGAAATCCGCGGATTCACCCGCACCGTAGAGCTTCTAGAGATGATCCCAATACTGGAAGGCTGAATCAGCAGACAGTGACAACAAAAACAGAAAGAACGAGTACAATGAGTAACATAACACATAGCAGTAAATCATGCGTCATCAGGCCCTGTGAACTTCAGGAAGAAACTATTAGAATGGGCACTAAGTTAATGAAACTACATGCCTCCATCATGAGAATGAAAGAATTATTGAGTTTCCACTTCGAGATCTTAGTGGAGGCAAGGACAGTACACTACAAACCCTTGTCAATCCTTAACGGGACATCCTAAATGACCACATTCATGGCATTACAACTAGCATGGGACATTTGTTATGTCCTTGTGGCATTATATCCAAACTGTGTTTCTCTTATATTTCCCTGCCAAATGAAGCCTCTCGTCTTTGCTCGTGTTCTCAACCTTCTAAAAAGAAGTCCCTCCTGCTTCAATCTTATTACTATGAACTCTTGCTATTTGCAGGTTATCCGATCTAATTCTTACAGCATTATGTGAAAACTCGCCAACTCTCTGGCACACCTATTTTGTGGACTTTTTTGTGTGGACAAAATCCGCGGTTAATCCACATCCGGTCCGTATTACCCGCTGATCCGCGGATGATTGGGCCGGACACGGTTGGATTTTACAAATCCGCAACTTTGACGGATTGGACGGGGGTTACTCCTAATCCGCATCCGTCCGTCCGTTGCACACCCCTTGTGTGAGGGTTTCTTAGGTGTCTTATGCAAGAAGCATTTCTTAATTGGGAGTTTGTACCTTGTACCTGTTATTTCATTAATACGAAACGAGCAAAAAAATATAAATAATAATAAACCTTCATATGATTCAGTAATTCTCAGTTACGTGGGTCTTCATTGCACCGACCTCAGGATCGTGCATGTACGTTACTTTTTTGCAAGTTGTAGTATCAAGTATCGAGAAGTGTGAGAACTTTTGTTTTTTCCTTATCTTAAGTTTTATATTTCACCAACGCCTCCGTGTCTATAGTGGTATGGCTGGTGCCAGAAGACCATAAGGTCACGGGTTCAAGGAACGGTGCAGAGAAGAAGTTTTATACTTCTATTATTTTGTCGGTAATTTCAAGTGTATTTTCCTGGAATCATATGCGATTGTTAGATTTAATGAGGTATGACCGACAAATACTGATATAATTTTATCAGATAATAGATTAGAATACCATAGGAATCAAATCTGTAGGAATCAAATCTGCATTACTGGATGATCACACCTTTATTATTTAATGAAATTTGTCATTTTCGCGTGAAGAAAAGAAAGATATTATCCTATTATTAATTATTTTTGTTTCAGTTTCACTTTATAAATAGAGAGTAATCATCTCTCAAAATTACATCTAGCTACTGTTATATATTTGGTAGTTACATGATAATGTAATAATGTATTCCAAGTGACTCGATGTCGTTACTGAAATCAATATGGATTTAAAGTTTCCAACTGTTTATCACCTTCCAATTCCATACTTCATTGTATATTGAAAGCAGTCAATGATGACCTCGATTACAAAATGGTAAGCTCAACTAATTCTGGTTGATACATCTACACTGCATGTACAATTATAGGAATTAAATGGTGAATTAACTACAGATGGTTGAATGTCTTTCTATCTCTAAATTAAGGTAGACATGACCAATACTAGTATAGAACGTACATAGTAAGTATTGTCATGTGTTTGGTCTACCAACTCATTTATTTTCATCAACTACTTTCCACTGGCCTGGTATAATCTAGATTCATACTATATATGTACATACACCTACGTCTGTTTTGGAGAACCAAATTGTTTATAGAGATGTGGAAACTCAAGGTTGCCAGCAATGAAGGACCATATAGCGAATGGCTTTTCAGTAACAATAACTTTGCGGGTAGACAAGTTTGGGAATTCGATCCAGATGCTGGAACTCCCGAAGAAAGAGCTGAAGTTGAAAAGGCTCGAAAAGAGTATTTCGACAATCGACACAGAATTACAACTTGTGGGGATGTTTTATTACGATTACAGGTGCGTATTAATTATTTAGCAAGACTAATTAGATATTTGCATATATGCCATGCATAGTGACACCCCATTATGATTATGTTGGTATGCAGCTATTGAAAGAAAACAAAGGTAAATTTGATCTTAGTATACCACCTGTGAAGATAAGTGATGAAGAGGAAGTGACATATGAAGCGGCTACGACCACGTTGAAGAGAGCGGTTCGATTCTATTCTACAATTCAGACACAAGACGGCCATTGGGCTGGTGAAATGGGGGGACCAATGTTTTTCACGCCGCCACTAGTAAGTTGAGCCATTTTTCTGTAGCAAGTTGGATGATGCAACAAATTAAAACTAATTCGTTTAGTTATTGAATGCAGGTTTTCACGCTGCATATCACGAAAACTCTTAATACAATTTTTACGTCACAAGAACATATTAGAGAGAGTCTCCGGTTTATGTATTGTCATCAGGTGAGGTGTTCACTGTTCACTACTATTGTGTGGAAATTTGATAAGTTGTCAAAAAAGATGTATAATAAGTTGCTTCAATTTTTTGTAGAATGAAGATGGAGGTTTCGGGCTTCATGTGGAAGGGCATAGCACCATGTTCGGCACGGTCTTAAACTACATTTGTATGCGCATGTTAGGAGAAGGGCCTGACGGTGGTCAAGACAATGCATGTGCAAGAGCACGGAAGTGGATACTAGATAATGGTGGTGCAACGCTCATACCATCTTGGGGGAAGCTCTGGCTCTCGGTATATATTAAGTCTAACCAACACTAAAATGATGCATATATATTTCCTCAAGTTAAACTGATGTATGATTTTGCAGATACTTGGACTATATGATTGGTCGGGATGCAATCCATTACCCCCCGAATTTTGGCTTCTTCCTTCTTCTTTCCCTGTGCATCCAGGTTCGTATAATTTCACGTATTTTATGTAACATCACCTGTTGTTTATGGATGACAAGAATATTATCCGATGCTTATATATTCAGGTAAAATGTGGGTTTACTGTCGATCAGTTTACATGCCAATGTCGTATTTGTATGGGAAGAGATACGTCGCACCGATTACAAATCTCATTTTATCACTAAGAAAAGAGATTTATGTCCAACGTTACAATGAAATCAATTGGTCCAGTACTCGTCATTGTTGCGCTAAGGTGTGTTAATTAATTAATCAAACCTTATAAATGAAATAATTAATTAATGTATTAATTACTGATACGCCCCAAATGCTAGTACCATAACACATCTAATCCATAATGTAGGAGGATCTGTTCTACTCACATAACCTGCTCCAGAATTTTATATGGGACTCCCTATACACAGTTGCCGAGCCACTTTTAAAACGATGGCCGTTTTCTAAAGTTAGAGACAGGGCTATACAAGTAACAATGAAGCATCTTCATTACCAAGATGAGGCCACTTGCTACAGAGGCATTGGTGCCGTAGAGAAGGTAGAACATTATAGTTTTCTTCTGAAAAGTATACGGTCGATGCGATACGACTGCTAAACTTTTCTTTTTCTCTATTCGTATCTATATGTACACAGTCACTATTTATGCTTGCCACTTGGGTGGAAGATCCAGATTCAGCTGCATTCAAGAAGCATCTTGCAAGAGTCCCAGGTTACTTATGGGTAGCTGAAGACGGACTCAGAATGCAGAGTATAGGTAGCCAAACATGGGATACTAATTTTAGCCTTCAAGCACTTCTAGCCTGTGGTGATGACATCATAGATGAAATCTCTTCCACGACACTTCGTAAAGGACACGATTACTTGAAAGCTGCACAGGTTCTTTTTCTAAATCTTTAATGATAGAGCTATACTATAAAAACATCAATTTTATACCTGAACTAGGTGCTAATTTATACAAAATCAGGTTAGAAATAATCCACCAGGAGACTTCCGAAAAATGTTTAGTTACATTTGTAAGGGAGCATGGACTTTCTCGGACGGAGATCATGGCTTGCAAGTTTCAGATGCCAGTGCAGAAGCTCTGTTGGTAATATTTGATTAACGTTCATATATAAGATAACTTTATGCCACCATTTTATTTTCTTCTGACAAACAGTTATGGATCTTTCAACAGTGTTGTCTATTGTTCGCGCAAATGCCAGCCGAAATTGTTGGTGAGAAAATGGCAGATGAGCGTATGTATGACACTATTGACTTCATTCTTTCCCTGCAAGTAAGAACAACATTTTCATTTTCCTGTTGAGTGAAGGTTAAATTCCTTAAAACTTGAATCCTGACACTCCATTTTATAAACTCGTAAATGCGTCAGTCTCCTGATGGTGGGGTGACAGTATGGGAGCCCGCGACAGCAGCAAAATGGTTGGAGGTAGATATGAAGTTAATGTTATCTATATATATATAAAGCCGTAATCCTTGTGTAAACTGCCTAAGAGTTGTACATACTATGTTTTATAGCTGCTCAATCCTTCAGAATGCTTCGAAGACATTGTTATTGAACATACCTACGTTGAAGTCTCTGCAGCAGTACTTCCAGCTTTAGCATTATTTATGAATATGCATCCAGAATACCGAAAGAAAGACATTGAGAAATTTATAACAAAAGCAGTAATTTACATCGAAAATGAGCAGAAGCCAGAGGGCTCATGGTACGAAAATAATTTATTTCCTGCTTTCAAAACCTTAATTATATTTGGTTGTAAAAATTAGACCAATGCTTAATTAAAAGACAACAACTGTAATAGTAATATACGATATATCGGTATGGCTTTGCATATATAGGTATGGCTGCTGGGGAATATGTTACATATTTGCAACTTGGTATGCCCTAAAAGGTCTGGATGCAGCTGGACAAACTTACAGCAATAGCGTTACGGTTCGCAAGGCTTGCAAGTTTTTGTTAGCAACGCAAAAGCCATGTGGAGGTTGGGGAGAGAGTTATCTCTCGTGCCCAAGAAAGGTATATATGTTATATAAGATATTGTTGCGATGTGTATTACTGGTACGAGACTTTAATGAAGTACTCCCTCCGTTTCTGGAAAAATGATACTATAACTTTTTCAGTTTGGCTTATTGATAGTAACTCTTTTCCAGAAACTGAGGTAATATAAGTTTGATATTTCAAATTTCGCATACTTATTATGGCATCGCCTGCCGGATTTCACACATTGATTCTCGATTATGAACCAGGTTTTTGTACCACTTGAGGGCGACGAGATAACCTTGATGCATACAGCATGGGCTCTGATGGGACTTATTCATGGCGGCCAAGTAAGTACTAAATAATAAAGGGTCAAGGATTTTATGGAAAAAATTATGGACACCGTGTTTAATTGCATTCCGGTAGGAATTTTTATGATTAACAAGTAGTGAGCATGTGCGTTGCAAGTCGACAATACTATTTTTCTCTACTTTAGAAAAAAATTTGGTGGTGCTTTGACACCATATGTTAATGATTGTTGTTTGTATATTTTTGAATCAATCAATTTTTTTCATAGAGTTTTTCAATTCATTCTTAAACCATGTCTAACTTTTAACGGGAAAACATATAAAAACTTGGAGAAGCATAAAAAGTTTTGAAAAACAAAAATTTGATATTGTTATTTATGCTCGTTGTATAGATAATTCAAAGGGCGTTCCAAATATATAAAGTTCACAAAAATCCGACGTACGGTTTGGAAAATGTTGAGTTTTTAAATATTTATCTTTAATTTTATAAAAATTGCATTTTCATAAATACATATTTTTGTGACGGGAATCTTTTTTAAAATATTCTTAAATCTAATGGCTAACGACTAAGATAAAGGGATCTAACTGTTATAAAGGGTAATGTTTTGATATTCTATTGTTGGCATTAAAAGGGTGAGATAATTTTCATTTTAAGAAATTAAAATAACAGTATGTATGGTAAATTTTGAAACCAACAACAGGCGGAAAGGGATCCAGCTCCTCTACATCGTGCAGCGAAGTTATTAATCAACAGGCAACTGGAAAATGGTGATTTCCCGGCGGAGAAACTTGGAGGAGTTTTCATGAAGAATTGTTTGCTAAATTATTCTTCTTACACAAGTGCTTTCCCTATAATGGCTCTAGCAGAGTATCGCCGAAAGGTTACAGTAATGTCTTCTGCAAATTAACTTTCGAGGATGGTTACGTACATGTTACATGTAGTAAGCTAAGTCATGTCATGATATCTGTGGTAGCCCTTGTCTGTCCTGAGTCATGTCTGCTTTTATCATTTCTTGTTAGTTCTGTCATCTGTAACAGACTGCACGGACTCTATTTCCAAACTGTAACTGTCAGCACCTCATGTTTTACTGACAGCTATGTTTGTATCAGGCGTCCCTTGTGATTAATAAGATTCCATTTTTGCTTTCTTCAATCTTTCTCAATGGTATCAGAGACGATATGGGCCTGATCAATTTCTCTCTGCTTCCGGCGTTAAAACCCGCAAATTTTCTTGATTTCTTTTATTTTCTAAAAATCTAGTCATGGAATCAATCATAACCAAAGTTCCCCTGAACACTATTGCAAATATTGTTCCATCTAAGCTTCAAGATCATAATTATCTTTCCAGGAAATCAATTATTCTTCCCTTATTCAAACGATACAACGTTCTTGGTTACATTGATGGAAGTAAACCTTGTCCAAATAAGTTTGTTTATGCACCAAGAAATGCAGATCCAGAGGAAACTATCAATCCTAAATGGATTCGGTGGAATGAAAAAGATCAAACTCTCATCTTGTGGGCCCAGTCTTCGAAAGTGTGATTTCCTATGTAGCTGGTCCAGAAACATCTTTTGATCTTTGGAAAGCTATTGAAGAAAGATTTGCAGCTACATCTGTTACACATTGTTGATGGTGGTTTTTAGTTCAGGGCTAAAATCGTAAAACCCTGTATATAATGCGCTGTCATCCTGCAAAGGAACAAAATCCATTTAAAAGTAATGAGCGCAACATCCCCGATCGCTAGCCAGAACCAGGGTGATCGCGCTGTCGAAAGAGAAGCTCAAACGAGCTAGACCGACCAAAACGGTCTCAAAAATCATCACATCCGTCCAACTTAGCCAGCCAAGTTGGACGGCTTAGATCGTGTTTCGGACGATCAAAGGGGCGCCAACGTGATCGTCGGCGTCTCATCTCCATCCCCAGCTGACCGAACTACATGCGGCGATCCAGAAGCACGTCGAAACGCTTGCCCAAAGTAGGGCGATCGCGCGCTTATAAAACCCTAAACTGAATAAGCGGCGTTACGCAACTGCCGCAAATCGATCACGGCAGTCCATCTTTGCCAGCCTAGTCGGACGGCCTAGATCTAATTTCAGGAGGCCAACGAGATGCTTGCACACTCACCAGCAACTTATCTATGCGTATACCTAATCGGCTTGTCCAAATCATTGGCAAACACCACAAATCGTTTGGCCCAATGGTAAGGTGGCCGCACGACCTCAAACCCTAAAATACAATCAACGACAGCATACAACTGCCGCAAATCATCTCGTCCGTCCAACTTTGCTAGCCTGGTCGGACGGTTTAGATTGGATTCTAGATGACCAACAGGGTGACGCTGTGATCACCGGCCACCCCTCTTCCATGAGGAGCGATCGGCCAGGCTACGACTCATCCATATGATCCCCGAACGATCGCCCAAAAGAGGCTGGTCACGCTATTTGCATAGAAAAACTTAGGGTTTAGCTCCGGTTTTTTCTCTCTTGTTTACGCTCAACTTTCTTCAACTTTTTTGTGTCAAATCATGGCGCAAAATCAATCTGTTCCACCTGATATTCATGATCGATCACGTACAACTTCAAGACCTAATCAAACTAGGAGTCGTTCACGTTCCAAATCAAGATCAGGGAAATTTTATGTTCAAAAAAGAGGAAACCCTAAGTTGAATGATCAAAGGAACCCTAATAATGGAGCCGAAACCTCTATGTTGGAAACAGGAAATCGTTTAGAAATAGGAAATCGGTCTTATGCTAATATAGTTAAGAGGCGATCACATGTGATCTCTAGTATTGATACGGATTCTTTGTCACACCCTCCAGTTCGTTCTTCTATAGGGGAGATTGTGATTAAAATTCCAAAAGATGTTATAATTTAGTCCAAAGAAGTTTGGAAATTCAGTCTCGTTGGTCGTTTTGATTTTAAAACCCTAGGTTTGAATTTCGATGAAGTTAAGCAGGTTTTGTGTAATCAATGGAAGTTAACTGAACATGTTCAATTTATTCCATGGATTAAAGGTTATTTTGTTATCAAATTGCTCAATGAGGATGATCGTAAGAGAGTTAGCTATGAAGGTCCGTGGAAAGTTAAGGATCAGCAATTGAAGGTGATGCCATGGACGCCTATGTTTGATCCAGAGTCGGAGAAGGTTACTAGAGCAGCTGTTTGGGTGCGTTTTCCACAACTCCATCTTGAATATTGGGATGAGGAATTTTGTTTAGAATAGCTTGAGGTCTTGGAAAACCTGTAGTTGTTGATCCAAGAACCCTAAGGCATGAGTATGGCTATTTCGCAGCGGTTCTAAGTGATATTGATTTTCTAAACCACTTGGTAATCTAGTTATTGATGACGAAGATCTCCCAGAAGGTTTCTATCTTGATTACGAGATTAATAACATGCCTGAGTTTTGCGAGCATTGTAAATCAATTGGTCACGATGAGAGTAATTGTAGAACAAAACAATACGCTGAATTGAGGAAGAAATATGATGCTGAAAAGGATCCTGAGAAGCGTCTATTGTTTAAAACAGGGATGGATGAACTAAAAAAATTTTGGGAGAAAAAGACATTCCAAAAAGAAAAGGTGACGATGTCGGGAGTGGAGGATGTTAATAAATCTCAACATGAAGTTGCTAAGGGAAAACCGATTGCTGGTGTTACTTTCACAGGAGTGCATACTCTCATTCCTAGCCCAGCTACTAGTTCTACAGCTGATGATATAGACCAAGACAAAGGGGTGGCGCAGTCTGATATAGCTTTGAATGAACATAATTCTGAGCAGGCGTTGTCTGTTGGCGATGCTATACCGCTGCAAAATTTACATGAGGAAGAGGAGAATGTTGTTACGTCAAGGGCGATTGATCTTGATAGGGAGGAAGAGGAACTTTTTGTTTATTATGATGAACAAAAGAAGAGGGCAGATGGATTGGCAAAATCAGCTGTAGAAATGGCAAAAGAAGCTGACTTAGCAAAAATTGAGTAGGATATGGCCCTAGAAAAATTACAAAATGCAAGGAGATTAATAATGGAGAGGAAAAATCAAGCAGAGAAGCGATAGGCTGATACCCAAGGCATAGTTAATCCCATTGATGACAATGTAGCCATTGAAGATCCTCTTATCATTATGGAGCTAGCAGAAGATGATGGTTTTAGTTCCCCTACTAAAACAGCAAGAAGGAGTTCGCCAGCCAAAATAGTGGAGCCTCTTGAGATTACCAATATGTTTGAGACTGGCACGGAAGAGAATGATGAGGAAGTTGAAAACATTTATACGGAAATCCTGCCAAGTACTTTGTCTGTAAGTACTAGTGATACAGTGGAGAAGGAAACTGGTAAATTGGATTGGAGTGCCACTATGGATGAAGAAGATCGTTTAAAGAGAGAGCAAACTCAGAAGAGGAAGGCGGATATTTTAACTAAGAAGAGCGTTAAAATAGTGACTAAGAAGAAAAATACCAAACAAACTTCCAAACTAGGTGAGGATGAAGAGCATACGGTAAGAAGAGGTCGTAGCTTGACGCGTAAAGATAATGAAAAGGGTTCGGCAAGCCCTTCTACAGATTTGGGTAATTAATGCGTGTTTTCTATTGGAATGCTCAGGGCTTGGCTAAGGATGGTACAAGGGCCAAGTTGAAAGAGTTATATCACTTACATAAGCCTGACATTATTTGTATTGCAGAGCCAAAGGTTTTTTGCACTACTCGTTTTGTTAGGTCTTTAAATTTGGTTGACTTTTGTGAAGATGTGATTACAAACGAAGGAGGTGGTGAAAAGGGTAATATTTGGGTTTTGTGGAGATTTTCTTTACCAAGACCAACTATTTGCTCTTCTTCTAAGCAGGCTATTACTTTAGATGTGGCTGGTAGTTTAGTTACGACTGTGCATGCTTCTTTTGATCCTATTACAAGAAGAATGCTTTGGCATCAACTGGGTCTAGGTTATATATCTATTCCTTGGTTGGTTTTGGGGGATTTTAATTGTTTTTTGTGTTTGGATGAAAAGAAAGGTGGTAAACCAATTAAAGAAGTTTATATGACGGAGTTCATAAGTTGGATCTCGGATAATGGCCTGGTTGAGGCGGATGCTATTAGGAAAAAATATACGTGGTCTAATTGTCGTAGTGGTACTCGAAGAATTGTATCCAAGCATGATAGAGCGGTTGTGAATGATGCTTGGTTATTCAAGTATGAAAATTGGAGGTGCAAGGCCTTGCCTCGGGTTTGTTCAGATCATTCTCCGCTTATTGGTTTTGCTTTTGAAAACCCAAGACCAGCTAGAGCTCCTTTCCGAATTCAGAAGATGTGGCTGTCTCATCCTAATTTTATGCATTTTGTGGAAGAAAACTGGAATTTTAGGCTTATTGGTGCTCCCCCTTTTGTTTTTACTAGTAAATTGAAGAGGTTGAAGGAGGCGTTGAAAGTTTGGAATAGAACTGTTTATGGGGAAGTCCAATTTAGGTTGAAGCAAGCTGAATTAAATCTTGAAACTGAGAATGATCTTCTTGACTATGATCCGGCGGATGAGTTTCAGTTTTCAAGGGTGGCAGATGCTAAGAAAGCTGTTGATGATGTGCGAATGGAGTTTGCCACTATGCTTAAGATGAAATCGCGAGTTACTTGGTTGGAGGATGGTGATCAAAATACTCTCTTTTTTCATAATAGCATTCGCATGAGGAGAAGTCAAAACACAATTTCAGAACTTAAGATTTCTAATGACGTTACTTTGTTTTTGCAGGATGAAATTAAAGATTTTATTGTCAATCATTACATGGACAAATTTAATGGTAGTGAGGTTCATATTGATCCAAAGATGTTTGATGTTGATCATGAAAGCATTTCGGTTGCTGAAAGTGAGTTTATGGATTCTATGCCTACCTTGGAGAAGATAAAAGAAGCTGTCTTTGACTTAGGAGCCGATTCTGCACCTGGTCGTGACGGATTTACAGGTTCCTTCTATAGATTTTGCTGGGAAATTATCTCGGGTGATCTTTTTAAGGCCATTGCTAATTGTTGGTTGATGCGGAAAATTCCTAATGGCATAAACTCTAGTTTTATTGTGCTCATTCCAAAGAATAGCGAGTCGGATGCTATAAAGGATTTTAGACCAATTGGTTTAAGTAATTTTTTCTTCAAAATCATTATAAAGATAATGGCTACCAGGCTTGGTACGGTGCTTAAAAAATTGATTTCTGAAGAGCAGGTGGCGTTTATGTAAGGAAGGAACATTCATGAGAACATAGCTTTAGCTTCCGAGTTGATCAATGAGATTAATACGGAAAGGAAGTATGGTAATGTGGGTCTTAAGATGGATATTGCTCAAGCATTTGATACAGTTAGTTGGGAGTTCATAGTTGAAGTTTTCCGTCAGTATGGTTTTTCTGAGAACTGGTGTGCTTGGCTTCTTAGTATTCTCAATTCAGCTCGGATTTCTGTCATGGTTAATGGTAGTCCCGAGGGTTTCTTTAGCATCACTAGGGGTTTGTGTCAAGGTGATCCTCTCTCTCCTTTGATTTTTGTGCTAATTGAAGATGTCTTGAGTCGCAATCTTTCTAAGCTTTTTGCAAGACGTAGCATGCATACTGTGGTTGCCAAGAAAGCCGTTGCGCCTTCGCATCTCCTTTTTGCGGATGATATTCTTATTTTCTACAAAGGTAATCTTCATAGTCTTCAAAATTTGGATAATTTGCTTGGTATGTATCAAAGGGCTTCTGGCCCATGCGTGAATTGTGCCAAAAGTAAGTTTTATTATGGAGGTGGCTCGAAATCTCGTGTTGTTGCTATCTCAAATTTTTTGGGAATGGAAAGAGATTTTTTCCCGGATAAATATCTAGGAGTTCAATTGAAGCCTGGTATTGTTCGGCATATTCATGTTCGTCAAGTGGTTGAGAAGATCAGGGAAAAGTTAGCGGGTTGGAAGGGTAAGCTTCTTTCCTTTCAAGCTAGGCTGGTGCTTATTAAATCGGTGATCTCTCGTTATGTTATTCACTCCATGGCTGTGTATAAGTGGCCGTGTTCGATGATTAAGCAAGTGGAAAGGGCCATTAGAAATTTTCTTTGGTCTGGAGATGCTGAGAAACGTAAATATTTTACGGTTCTTTATGACAGCCTTTGTTGTTCAAAGCGTGAAGGTGGTTTAGAATTCCGAAGTTATTGGATGTTAACAAAGCCATGCTTATGAAGTTGTGGGTTTCTATTAGGGACTCGGACAAGATTTGGGCCAGATTTTTGAGGGCAAAGTATTTCAAAGCTAATGGCAACCTGATTGATTATAAGCTTGGTTCCTCGGTTTTTCTAGGAATTAGACTTGTCTACAATTTTGTGCAGAATCACACTAGATCTATTATAGGTAATGGTGCTAATACCTCTTTATTTTTCGATAACTGGTGTGGTGATTTTTCGATTGCGAGAGGCTTGGGATTACTTCGAAAGGTCCTAATGATTTTAAGTCGAAGGTAAGTGATATTATTGTTGACGGTGTTTGGGCCATTCTTCAAAGAACTAGAGATCTGATGCTTCGTTGCAACATTGATGTTGATAATCTGCCTCTTATTGCTGGTGGTGAAGATTATAAAATTTGGGATTTGGATAACAAGGGCGTTTTTTCAGTAAAGTCTGCAAAGGATGCTATTAAAACGTCTGCTGAAATTCAGCCGAGTGCGGCTTTGTTCACTAGGAAGGTTGTGCACCCTACTCTGAGTGTACAATACTGGAAGATTTGGGTAAAACAATGTTGTGCTACTGAGGATAAGATTATTAAAAAGACTGGTAGAAGCATGCCTACTATGTGCCGCCTGTGCAGGAAGAGTTGCGAGACAATTAGTCATATCACTTGGCACTGCAAAGTTGCTAGGAGGATTTGGACTTGGGTGGCTAGAATCTTTAATTTGCATCCAAAGGAAGATTTGGTTAATTCTTACAAGTCTGCTAAGGGTCGTAGCAGGATGGTAAAGGACTTGTGGCTAGTGGCAAATATTGCAATTGTCACGGACCTTTGGAGGTTGCGTAACAAAGCTTATTTTGAAGATATGGCAGTTCAATGACTCGGTTTTAAGGGCAGGGTTTATCATGTAATTCGAGATAACTCAATTAGAATGAAGGGTCATATGTATAACACGGTGGATGATTTGCGCATTTTAAATTATTTTAGAGTGTATCATAGATCTTGTAAAATTTCTTCCCAGATTGAGGTTAGTTGGTCTCCTCCTAATCCCGGTGAAATTATGATTTGTTGTGATGGTACGTCTCTTGGCAACCCAGGACAGGCTGGTTCTGGTGTTATTTTTCGTGATGCTAATTCGGCTGTGCTTGGAGTTCTTTGTGTTGGTCTTGGTTGGCAAACTAATTATTATGTGGAAGTGTGTGCGGTAATTTATGGTATGATGTTAGCCAAGCGATGAAATATTAAAAATATTTGCATTCGTTCTGATTCGATGAGTTGTATTCAAGCTTTTCAAAAGGATGAATTACCTTGGCAGCTTATGCAGAAATGGAGAATGGCGAAGAACATTTACTCCAACATTCGTTATATCCACACCTACAGGGAAGTTAATTTTTCAGCTGATGCTTTGGCTAAGCAAGCTTGTTTACTGGATGAAGATATTTTTGAGTTTTATGAGGGTAGGCCAGGTTTTATTCTTTCTGTAGAGTGGCCTGGGGAAGTTTATTATCGTTTCAATTAGGTTCTTCTAGTGGGTAGCCTAACGGATGGCTACTAGTTGGACCTAGCCCCTGTAAATTTTTTCGCTTTTTTCTTATTTTTATTGATCGAGTAAAAAAAACACGTTATTTGCATAATCCAATGGCAGCTATCAACTGCCGCAAATCATCTCAGCCACTCAACTTGGCTAGCCGATTTAACCGGTCAAGATCTAACCTGGGCCAACCGATAGGATGCTAGAATGGCTACCAGACGCCACTCTCCTATAGGGCCTAACCGTCCACTCCATGGGGTGCATGCATAGCTCCTACCAACCCCCTGAAAGAGGGTGGTCATTCTCCTTTTAAGACACTAAGCTTCACGACTAACTTAGACGAGTTCGGAAACAATGATGCTTCATGAACATCGATTATTTTCAGCTGCTTGTTTAAAAGCGATGCTTTATATACATCGATTATAAACGATGTTTTATAAAAATCGATTCCACAAATAATTTTGTTATTTGACCTAAAAGCACTATGTGCTGCTTTCAGCGACAAGTCTCACGACTTGACCTATTTACTCGAGACATCAAACATGTCACAAACTGGGGGATGCTCACTGGGGTATTGGTCTGGTGGTTTACAGCGTGCGACGTGCAACGCGCCCATTATGAGAAAGTGTCAGGAAAGGACGGACGGTTAGAAGCAATGAGAGTAGTGGGTGAAAGGGTGACCAGTCTTCCCTCATAATGGAAACGCGATGATCACCACCTTTTGCACAACCCCACTTCTCCACTAGTTAACTTCCTCCACTTCCTACGAGATCAGGGTGCGCTCGAACATGACTTGTATAAATAGGATTTCAACCCATTTCAACACAACAGAAGTGTTATCAACACAAGTATCCAGAAAACACCAAGAACTGACAGCTTACGTTCTGCAAGCCAGTTCCACATTCTTATACAAGTCATAAAACAGCCACACCTTCATAATTCAACATTCTGATCTCAAACACCTTCTTCGCTTCCCTCCCAAAGATCAACCCTTCTCCTTCACTTTGTGACCGAATTGAATCTGGTTTAGGGATTGATCTATCAAATCTAAAAGTACTCCTGTGCAGTACATTTATTTAGGGTTTGAATTCGTTTCTCATCAACACACCCAAATTTACCAAAAACGGCAGAATCAGTTTTTACCCCAAAACAACTGGCGACCATAGAGGGAGATTAATCTCTCGGTTGCAAGATCAACTTTCGATTTTATTTCAATTCCCTCAAATTCAAGATGGTGGATCTTATGTATGGATCAGCAACAAATCCTGATGTTACTGGCGCTGAAAACACCCCTGGCATCAACATTCCTGCCGGTAACACCAATGTATCGCCTACCAGCGCGATCAAAGCATCTCATGGTGTTACATCCTTTACCACTAACACCAGCGGTGCAGGAAATGTTCCAGGCGTAACTCCTCATATCACTAGAGCCAGAGCCGCTGCCACCCTTCCCAATGTTTATTCGAGTGTAACGCCCCCAATTATTACCAGTGCTACTGCCACTCCTCCATCAGAACCAGAGGCTGGAGGAGCCAGAGGAAGCCAATACCCTATTACCATTGTTGATTTGATGGAAAGACAAGAAGTTCTCGCCAAGTCTAAGACAGACGTGGCTACGACTCAGAAAGAGGACGCACCTTTATAGATGAAGAAGCTCGTGCTGCTCCTGAACGCCCATTGGAAAGGAATCAGCAATCCAATTTCATCACACGTGAGGATATGGAACGACGTCTCCAAAATCGAGGAAAAGAAAACCTGATGGACATGTACCAGCATCAACCTCCTTATCCTCCTGATGTGCAAATAATTCTCCTTCCAAGAGGATATTATTCTCCCCAGTTCTCCCTTTATGACGATACTGGGCGTACACCTGGTATAACAACATCGCACAAAACAGCATAGGCAATTGATGTGAAATGGTTACCGGTTTCTACAAGAAATATTTCTTTGTGTCTGAGCAAATCACTTTATCAAACTTGGGAAGGATGTTTCAGTGAAACAATGAACATCCAAATGATTATGTCAAGAGATTCAGGATTCAAGCACTAGATTGTCATGATCCAGATGTAACTGAGCATCAATTGGTGGAGTTGTGCATTAATGGCATGGTACCCGTATATCGCGCTTTACTGGAGAACCTGCGTTCCCAAACATTTTCTGAACTTCATGAAGCTGCTAAGCGTTCAGCCACAACAGCACCGGCATTGCTGGAGAGGACCAGACCCGCCAAAAATGAAGATTCACGTGAGACTCGAGGAAGCAGGCGTCTTACCAACAAACAGTACAATGCTGGACCCTCTATAAGTGTAGTGGGTGAAGTAGGAAAGAGAAAATCTCCAGCGGCGGAACAAAAACCCAAACCTGCGACACCAGCACATCAGGCAACTCCACCACGGAAGGCCGCGACTAAGGCACCTACGCAACAACAGGAAACTGGAGATGCTTCTAAAAACTTCTCGTTCCCAATAGAGGAAGTAATTGATCTCCTGGAAGCATGGATTCAGGATGATTCCATCAAACTACCTCCTATCAGACACCCACCAACTGAGGAAGAGATGGCAAATCCCAAATATTGCCGTTACCACAGGTTCGTCAATCATCCCACCAATGAATGCAACAAGTTGAAGCGCATTTTCAAGGAAAAGATAGATGCGGGAGAACTTCAACTAGGCACTGAGGGAGTTCACAGAGACCCTCTCCCAGTCAGAAGTTGCACACTTTCTGGGGACTCTGCTCACAAGACCATGCAATCTATGATGGAGCGTGTATGTGAAATTCTTTATTTCTCCAAGGCACAACGTAAAGAAATATTTGCAGCTCTCAATCGCATTATGTCAGGCAAGCAGCTGTTTTCAGTCGGATAAGCTACTCATGAGCCCCAATCTCTCTTAGGAGGCGCTGTTGGAAATGCAACTGGGGACTGCTAACCACTGCCCACCTGAAGGGTGTCGAGTTTGACAGCACGCTGATTGACACAACCTCTAACTTCAACGTTGTCACCATCAAAACTCTGAAAGCTGCAAAGATCCCAAAACAGGAAGTCGTTCACTGTCCAACCATGATCAAAAACTCGAAAGGGGAGTCTAGGGACGCTTATGGGTACATCAATCTCGAAATCAAGGTGGGAGATGCTCTAACGCACGCCAAGTTTCATATTGTAAAGGAATACCCGAATCATGATATGGTATTGGGGTGCTCATGGATACATAGCAACAAAGCGAAACTAGGAGTATGTTCCCTGCCAAAGTCTATACCTGAGAGGGTCTCCAACAAGCCGTCCATTCCTGAAGATTATTTGTTGCCGTATGAACAACTCGCAAATATGACACAATTGCCTGGAGAGAGTGTAGCTTCGCAGGTTCCACGAGTAAGTCTTGTTGAACAACTCTCTTTACAACCGGCTATTTTTCGTCCCATCAAGACCTGGGGAATTTTGTCTGTCTATCAATCCCTCGTCATCCTGATGTCATCACTAACGCCTGATGCGGCTTACTCACGAGAGAGCTGATGTGTTATAGAAGTGGTAAAAAGTTTATCGTTCACTCGGACTCGTTGAGGTTGATTTTAAGACTTAATAAACAAAAATAAAAGAAATATATACAAGGGATTGTCACAAATATCGAGAGGTACTGAGACTCAGGATTCCACCATTAATCAAAATCGAGTGATGCATATATTGATTCTTAACAATGATAACTCTTTTATGGACTCTATTTCTTTGCCAAGGTAGATTTCTAAAATATTAGATGTAATCACAAGCATGGTATATCAAAAGATCTTACGTCTAAGCATACACCATCAAACGAAATCACAACTAATTAGTGATAATCATAAATCAATTAAAATAAGTGCAAAAAGTCATAAGGAATCAAATATAGTTACCAAAACATTGTGAAATAAGGCTTCCTCCGTCGTCCCAGTGGTGGGGTTTAGCTCCTCATGGTAAAAACACGCTCAAAATAATAAATCATGGCTCAAAAGGTGTTTTTATTGAAGAAATTTTATAACTCAGGGAATCTGCAACGATGTATTGGACTTACAGAAGTCACCGTTACAAGAGGTGTTACTAACTGAAGTTAAACGTGACTAATGGACTGTTACAGAGCAGTGTAATATAAGACAGCCTTATGTTCTTCAGCTTAGGGTTCTTGAGAACGACACTTCCTATATGTCGTCTGTAACTCTTTTTCTTCCTCTTGTCTGCTGCTGCTGCAACTCCACCTGCAGCGTGGTTCTCTGCCTCTACTCTACCCCTAACTCTCGACTCCCTCCTGTGAGACTCCTCCAACTCCTTTTATATCAAACAGGATCCTTAAAACTCGTTGAAATCTCTTTCTTCTCTTGCCCCAAAAGTCACGGACTTTCCCTTTTACTTCTTCTCCTCCACGCGTGTTCTTGTTAACTACAAACTCCCTAGAAGGAGATAAAATATCAACCAGATATACTCTTTCCTAATCTTCCCGTAACTTCCACACAAAAATCCCGTGAATATCTATGTTTTGAGAATCAAAAGAAAACTACCATTTCTGCGTACGTGCATGAACTGTGTAGATCCCATATTTACTCGAGATTTGGTTTCCTTTTTCAGTCCTCACGCATGTCCTCATCCCTGGTTTAACGACACAGGAAAATATCAATCATGTTTCACGCAACCAAAACCAATCCCGATAATAATGCTCCCTGTATTGTCGAGAACACCTTTGTAATCAATTCTAAACCATATAGCATTCCTGTTTTATCGAAACAGGCTTATCCTGATCCAAGTACATGACGGAACTTGAGAAAATCTCGCCCAAAGTTTACCCAGAAAAGTTTACAGGTGACGAACAGATTTCCCGCCAAAACTATGTGTTCAAAAACTAGGGGATGGAGTGCCCTTAACCGCTGATGGGGTGTGAATAGTAGGTGGGTGGCTCTTAACAATTGGGGTGCAAATAACAGTTGGGTACCCCTTAGAAAAATGAGGTGCCCCTTATCCATCTGTGGGGTGCCGTTAGCAATTCCTCTTGGGCGCCTATTGTGATTTTTCCGGGGTGTGAATAACATACTTCTGGGTGCTTTTAACATGTCCTCTGGGTGCCTTTAGTAATTTTCTCCCGGAAGTGCAAATTCCACTTTTCTAGCCAATTTTTGCCGCAAAAGCTTATTTCTCCAAAAACACCTACAAAGACATAAATAACCAAAATAAGGACAAAATGAGCACTAACAAAATAGATAATTGAGATCAAAATAGACACATAAATGCATCTATCAAGAGCCAAATATACCCAAAGCCCAATCATGCGCGAAGGACATGCTTAGCGGTGACAGAGCTAAGTAACTATCCTTAAACTAAATGTTTTATATCTATTAGGCATTTCAAATAAATTTTAAATATCCTAGTGTTGAGACGTGCTAATTCCTCAACACTCACTATTGTGTTGTCAGGCATACTGCCTCAACACGATTTCTTCTTAGTGTTGAGACGTGCAAATTCCTCAACACTCACTACTGTATTTTCAGGTATACTGCCTCAACACATCCTCCCTCTTAGTGTTGAGACGTGCAAATTCCTCAACACTCACTACTGTGTTGTCAGGCATACTGCCTCAACACATCCTTCTTCTTAGTGTTGAGTCGTTCAAAATTCCTAAACACTCACTACTGTGTTTCCAGGCAAACTTCCTCAACACCTCCTTCCTCTTAGTGTCGAGACGTGCAAATTCCTCAACACTCACTACTGTGTTGCCAGGAAAACTGCCTCAACACATCCTTCATCTTAGCGTTAAGACGTGCAAATTCCTCAACACTCACTACTGTGTTTCCAGGAAAACTGCCTCAACACGTTTTCCTCTTAGTGTTGAGACATGAAAATTCCTCAACACTCACTACTGTGTTGCCAGGAAAACTGCCTCAACACATCCTTACGCTTAGTGTTGAGTCGTTCAAAATTCCTCAACACTCACTACTGTGTTGCCAGGAAAACTTCCTCAACACATCCTTCCTCTTAGTGTTGAGACGTGCAAATTCCTCAACACTCACTAATGTGTTTTCAAGCATACTGCCTCAACACATCCTTCTTCTTAGTGTTGAGTCGTTCAAAATTCCTCAACACTCACTACTGTGTTGCCAGGAAAACTTCCTCAACACATCCTTCCTCTTAGTGTTGAGACGTGCATATTCCTCAACACTCACTATTGTGTTGCAAGTCATACTGCCTCCACACATCCTTCTTCTTAGTGTTGAGTCGTTCAAAATTCCTCAACACTCACTACTGTGTTGCAAGGAAAACTGCCTCAACACATCCTTCCTCTTAGTGTTGAGACTTGAAAATTCCTCAACACTCACTACCATGTTGCCAGGCAAACTACTTCAACACATCATTCCTCTTAGTGTTGAGACGTGCAAATTCCTCAACACTCACTACCGTGTTTCCAGGAAAACTGCCTCAACACATCCTTCCTCTTAGTGTTGAAAAGTGCAAATTCCTCAACACTCACTATTGTGTTATCAGGCATACTGCCTCAATCGGTTTTCCTCTTAGTGTTGAGACGTGCAAATTCCTCAACACTCACTACTGTGTTTCCAGGCAAACTGCCTCAACACATCCTTCCTCTTAGTGTTGAGACGTGCAAATTCCTGAACACTCACTATTGTGTTATCAGGCATACTGCCTCAACACGTTTTCCTCTTAGTGTTGAGACGTGCATATTCCTCAACACTCACTACTGTGTTGCCAGGCAAACTGCCTCAACACATCCTTCCTCTTAGTGTTGAGACGTGCAAATTCCTCAACACTCACTATTGTGTTGTCAGGCAAACTTCCTCAACACATTTTCCTCTTAGTGTTGAGACGTGCAAATTCCTCAACACCCACTACTGTGTTGCAAGGAACACTGCCTCAACATGTTTTCCTCTTAGTGTTAAGACGTGCAAATTCCTCAACACCCACTACTGTGTTGCCAGGCACACTTCCTCAACATATCCTCCTCTCCTCCTCTTAGTGTTGAGACTTGCAAATTCCTCAACACTAACTACTGTGTTGTCAGGCATATTGCCTCAACACATCCTTCTTCTTAGTGTTTAGTCGTTCAAAATTCCTCAACACTCACTACTGTGTTTCCATGCAAACTACCTCAACACATATTTCCTCTTAGTGTTGAGACTTGAAAATTCCTCAACACTTACTAATATGTTTTCAAGCATACTGCCTAACCACATCCTTCTTTTTAGTGTTGAGTCGTTCAAAATTCCTCAAAACTCACTATTGCGTTGCCAGGCAAACTGCCTCAACACATCCTTCCTCTTAGTGTTGAGACGTGAAAATTTCTCAACACTCACTATTGTGTTATCAGGCATACTGCCTCAACACGTTTTCCTCTTAGTGTTGAGACGTGCATATTCCTCAACACTCACTACTGTGTTGCCAGGCAAACTGCCTCAACACATCCTTCCTCTTAGTGTTGAGACGTGCAAATTCCTCAACACTCACTACTGTGTTTCCAGGAAAACTGTCTCAACACATCCTTCCTCTTAGTGTTGAGACGTGCAAATTCCTCAACACCCACTAATTTGTTGCCAGGTACACTGCCTCAACACATCCTCCCTCTTAGTGTTGAGACGTGCAAATTCCTCAAAACTCATTATTGTGTTGTCAGGTATACTGCCTCAACACGATTTCTTCTTTTTGTTGAGACGTGAAAATTCCTCAACACTCACTACTGTGTTGCCAGGCATACTGCCTTAACACATCCTTCCTCTTAATGTTGAGACGTGCAAATTCCTAAACACTCACTATTGTGTTGTCAGGCATACTTCCTCAACACGTTTTCCTCTTAGTGTTGAGACGTGGAAATTCCTCAACACCCACTATTGTGTTGCCAGGCACACTGCCTCAACACGTTTTCCTCTTAGTGTTGAGACGGGAAAATTCCTCAATACTCACTATTGTGTTTCCAGGCAAACTTCCTCAACACATCTATCCTCTTAGTGTTGAGACGTTCAAATTCCTCAACACTCACTATTGTGTTTTCAGGCATACTGCCTCAACACATCCTTCCTCTTAGTGTTGAGATGTGAAAATTCCTCAACACTCACTAGTGTGTTGCCAGGCATACTATCCCAACACATACTCCCCTAAGTGTTGAGATGTACAAATTCCTCAACACTCACTACTCTGTTGTCGGGTATACTGCCTCAACACATCCTCCTTTTAGTGTTGAGACGTACAAATTCCTCAATACTCACTACTGTGTTGTCATGCATACTATCTCAACATATTATAGTGCTTACGGCTCCACCACCTCAACATTCATCTTTGTATTCAAGGCTCAGATGCCTTAACACTCATAGGTCGAGACTCAATTACTTAAATACATCATTTTAGTATTCTTGGCATCAACGTACTAGAAGGGTGATTTTTACTTTCCTCGACATTTCATTAAACATGTTATACTCAAAGGCCAAGCCGGCCTATCTCCTGGTAACGTCTGCTTACTCTTCTCATGAATTTTATTTTCATCTGTCACCATCCATTGCTTACCCCGCAATAGCATCACTATTACGTGCTAAGCAGGGGACTTAATGTTGATGGTGGTTTTTAGTTCAGGGCTAAAACCGTACAACCCTATATTTAATGCGTTGTCATCCTGAAAAAGAACAAAATCCATTTACAAGTAATGAGCGCAACATCCCTGATCGCTAGCCAGAACCAGGGTGATCGCGCTGTCAAAAGAGATGCTCAAACGAGCTAGACCGACCATAACGGTCTAAAAAATCATCACATCCGTCCAACTTAGCCATCCAAGTTGGACGGCTTAGATCGTGTTTCGGACGATCAAATAGGCGCCAACGTGATCGCCAGCGGCTCATCTCCATCCCCAGCTGACCGAACTACATGCGGCGATCCAGAAGCACATCGAAATGCTTGCCCAAAGTAGGGCGATCGTGCGCTTATAAAACCCTAAACTGAATAAGCGGCGTTATGCAACTGCCGCAAACCGATCACGGCCGTCCATCTTTGCCAGCCTAGTCGGACAGCCTAGATCTAATTTCAGGAGGCCAACGAGATGCTTGCACACTCACCAGCAACCCATTTATGCGTATACCTAATCGGCTTGTCCCAATCAGTGGAAAACACCACAAATCGTTTGGCCTAATGGTAAGGTGGCCGCACGGCCTCAAACCCTAAAATACAATCAACGACAGCATATAACTGCCGCAAATCATCTTGTCCGTCCAACTTTTCTAGCTTGGTCGGACGGTTTAGATCGGATTCTATATGACCAACAGGGTGACGCTGTGATCACCGGCCACCACTCTTCCATGAGGAGCGATCGGCCAGGCTACGACTCGTCCATGTGATCCCCGAACGATCGCCCAAAAGAGGCTGGTCACGCTATTTTCATAATCCAATGGCATCCATCAACTGCCACAAATCATCTTAGCAACTCAACTTGGCTAGCCGATTTAACCGGTCCAGATCTAACCTGGGCCAACCGATAGGATGCTAGAATGGCTACCAGCCGCCACTCTCCTATAGGGCCTGACCTGCCACTCCTTGGGATGCGTGCGTAGCTCCTACCAACCCCCTGAAAGAGGGTGGTCACGCTCCTTTTAAGACACTAAGCTTCGCGACTAACTTAGACGAGTTCGGAAACAATGATGCTTCATGAACATCGATTATTTTCAGCTGCTTGTTTTAAAACGATGTTTTATATACATCGATTATAAACGATGTTTTATAAAAATCGATTCCACAAATAATTTAGTTATTTGACCTAAAAGCACTATGTGCTGCTTTCAGCGACAAGTCTCACGACTTGACCCATTTACTCGAGACATCAAACATGTCACAAACTGGGGGATGCTCACTGGGGTATTGGTTTGGTGGTTTACAGCGTGCGACGTGCAACGCGCCCATTATGAGAAAGTGTCAGGAAAGGACGGACGGTTAGCAGCAATTAGAGTAGTGGATGAAAGGGTGACCAGTCTTCCCTCATAATGGAAACGCGATGATCACCACCTTTTTCACAACCCCACTTCTCAACTAGTTAACTGCCTCCACTTCCTATCAGGGTGCGCTCGAACATGACTTGTATAAATAGGATTTCAACCTATTTCAACACAACAGAAGTGTTATCAACACAAGTATCCATAAAACACCAAGAACTGACAGCTTACATTCTGCAAGCCAGTTCCATATTCTTATACAAGTCATAAAACAGCCACACCTTCATAATTCAACATTCTGATCTCAAACACCTTCTTCGATTCCCTCCTAAAGATCAACCCTTCTCCTTCACTTTGTGACCGAATATAATCTGGAACGACCATTTCTTGGTTTAGGCCAGAGTCTTATAGATTGATCTGTCGAATCTAAAAGTACTCATGTGCAGTACATTTGTTTAGGGTTTATTACTTCAATCAAATCTTGCTTATTCTTTCTGGGTTGATGCAATTAAGACAGCAAATTACCTGGTTAATAGGTTACTTGCTGCTTCATTGTCATCTATTTCACCTTATGAAAAACTATATGGTGTTGTACCTAATTATAAATACTTGAAAGTTTTTGGATGTGGCTGCTATCCTTTGTTAAAACCTTATATTACCTCTAAGTTGCAGGCAAGAAGCAAAATGTGGATTTTTCTAGGATATGCTTCATCTCAAAAAGGTTACAGGTGCTTTGAACCTTATTCTAAAAGAGTTTACATTTCCAGGTGTTGATACATGAAAATAATTAATCCTAAAATAGATAGCCCCTTAACATATTAAGGGTCCCTTTTAGGATAGAGAGACTAGGGACTAGGCCTAACCCACAAGGTTGGGGTAGTCCTAGCCCATGAAGGAGGATATTAAACTAGTTGGGATTTGGCCCAAGAAGGAAAGGGAAACCCCTTAGGGTTTGTTAATAACTTGAAGAAGAGGGAAATGGTAGTTTAGTAATATATTAATCTTATGGGCACTTATCCATAAGAAAGGGAAGAGAAGTTTATTATAAAAGGGGAAAGAAGGCATACTTAGAGGACACAATTAATCCACCACTACTTCCCACAAACCTCTCTACACCTTGGGAGTACTTTATGTGATTAGGGCTAGTTTCTCCTTCCCATATTTACCCTATCAACATTGCGACAACAGTTGGAGGTTCTTAGCTTCTTTTCCAGCATGATACTCCCAGGTGCGAGCCAGGAAATACCAGTAGATGGAGCTCTCCCGGACCTAGATAACATTACCATGAAGGATGTACAATAAGAAAGCGATGAATAGGTATGGATCGGAGCAGTGGTCACCACGCCAATTGTGCAAGGAATAGGAGCACTTCAAAAGAAAGCAGAGGTATCAAAAGGGAAAACTACTGTTGAGACGAGCGAGCGGAATATGTCTGAAATGCAAAAAGAGTTGAACGCGCCAATCAAAAGGCAACAAAAACTACGTGGTCTTCTAAACCGAGCAAGGGAGCAGAACACGACGATCTCTAGGACAGTTAGCGCGAAGAATACTGTTCAAGGGATAACGAAAGACGCGATCGCAAAGTATTTTGAGACTAATTACCGAGTAACAAAGCACGACGCCTATGATTCACTGGAACCACCATATTCCGCGGAGGTTGCTGATTACTTGTATCCTGAGGATTATACATCGCCAAAATTCAAAACTTACGGAGGAAATGAGAATGCACGAAAACATGTGAGTCGCTTTTTATCAGCAATGAATGCCTACGCTCAGGTTGAAATCCTTTGCATGCGGGAATTCCCGAAGTCACTAATGGACAATGCCTTTACCTGGTATGATAACTTAAAACTCGGAAGTATCGGCTCGTGGCCCGCCATGGTACAACTTTTCCGAAATAAATTATATTTTGCTCAGAGTAAAGTTACAGCAATAGATTTGGGAATATGTACCCAAAGGGTAGGATAAGTGATTGGCAAGTACATCATCCGCTTCCGAGATTACACATTGGAATGCCATGAGGATATCCCGGAGGAGCGCTTGGTAGAAATTTGTATTATAGGAATGGATGTTGTTTTCCGGATAAATCTGACCAATTTCAAATTTCAAACCTTTGTGGAAGTTGAGGAGGCCGCAGCCCGGATCTCAGACTGCGCGGATGCTATGCACTCAGGAGGAGTCGGACACACCTGGCAGCAACACTCTGTTAACACTGCATCTGCACCTACTTTCAATGACCAAAATGAGAAGGAAAGGGTGGAGTTACTTTCGGCTCTTACCGCGGAAAATACGGAAGAAAAAGGGGAAGATTAGATGGGGGAAGGTCCAATCCGCCGCCTCCTTTACCATGTAATCAAAAACAAATAATAGGGGAAGAGACTTTACCACCAGTATCTTTAGAACCTACCACAGCAGATAAGATGCATGAACGATATTGTCACTATCACAGAAGAATATATCATTCGACCGTGGAATGTTACTCTCTTCGTTATATTGTCCAAAGAAAGCAAGATAGAGGCGAATTGGAGATAGGGGACCAGAGCATTACCAATGATCCTCTCCCTCAACATCAAGTCATGATGATTTCACACGATCCGGCTGATGGAGAGACTTGGAGACCTTGGGAAGATACGGAAGGAGAGGAGACATGTGAAGCATCCGAAACAATGGTCTTCCCGGATACAAATGGAGTCGCCAGTAAGTTTTCCCAAACTATTCTGGATCATCAGTTCTTTGATTCTTTAGGTTTCAGTGAAAACCAAATCCGTGAAGCATCCAAAGCCATAACTTCAATCGTATCCCGAAGATCATATGATCCGCTGCCTAAAGAAGCTATCGTCTTTACGGATGAAGATATATGTTACCTTGGAGAGCACCTTCACCCTCTATATCTAACAACCCATGTAAACAAACAGACGCTTAAGCGAGCCTTTATAGACGGGGGAGCTTCACTTAATATGATCTCGTTGCATACATTAGAACTGTTGGGAGTCTGGCGGACGGAAATAAAAATGCGCGCAACAACAGTGAGAGGTTTCGGAGGACAAACTCAAACGAAAATCTGGATAGTACATCTGATGATGAAAATCATACCTATCAGAGCACTTACTCCTTTTTATGTCCTTGAGGATGATACTACATTTCATGTGTTACTCCGAAGAGGATGGCTCCTGAATCATAAAGTTGTAGCATCTATGTATCATCAATGTGTCAAAACAAATATCGGAGGGAGACAGTATCAGATCCCAGCTACGAGCAACCCGTTCGGACTAGAGGAAGCTTATATGGCCGACGCAGTCTTCTATACGCAGCCCGTCTTAGATCAAGAAGAACAACCGGAGCATATGATACCGCTTCCAATATGGGAAGAATTCCAAACGGCTGACCAAGAAAAAGAAAAGGCTAAGTCAGTGTTTAGTCCATCAGGGATGGGACCTGCCGTAGGGAACAAAAGAGTGATAGCCGAGACTGGAGACAATCAATTCAAGCGTTTCTCGCGACCGGAGGGTGGACACGTTTATCGCTTATAGCAATTAGCCGGGAAGGTCTCTCAACATCGACACTATTGTGCTGTGTCATCAGTAGACGAAGAAATGGCGGAGACTTCCCCGATAACGGAAGAATTACAAGAAGAGGCAAATGTACGGGTTTCGAAAGAAGAAATGATCAAAGGGATACCTGAGGATAAAATAAAGATCGATCCGACTCTCGATGGATTAGAATAAATAAATCTTGGTTCAACGGATCATCCTCGCTGCGTGCGTATCAGCAAGCACCTCAAAGAAGAAGAAAAAGATCGAATAATTAAGTTACTAGTAACATATTATACATCCAAACTTATTCCCTTGAGATAAAATTCAAACTGAGCTAAAAAATATTCAACCAATAACATATTTTTGTACAAAAAGAGATAGTTAGACTAGTTAAGTTCATATCCAAATATAGCCGATGGCAATGAAATATACATGGTAGATCAGTCTCAGTTTTCCAAATTGGAGAGATCAAGTTACGTAGATAGAAAAAATGCATTATGAACCAAATAATTTTCATCAAACCTATTTCATTACTTCCTCAATAAATAAAACACAAATTCAGCAGTTGTGGTTTTACATTCTAGACAATGAACTGGATATGTGTTCAACTAACCTGAAAGCAAGAGCATAACTGACCTGAAGAGTGTACAATCCAGATTCAAGTTCTGTCGTAGCGCTCATCCTCATCAATCTGTGATATTGCAAGCAGAAGAAACATGGTTACAATATGTTTGACTTAAAGGTAGATAATATCATTTTGATATCATGCAATAAAAAAATAACAAAAGATATGAAAAGTGAGAGACCTCTCATTCTTTCCGTCTCTGCTTTCACTCTATCGGAATATCTACACAATATTAAGTTGTTGGAAGCCCGTTAAGTCATTTCAGGAAATGTCAAACACATATCTCTAGAAGCAGCTTCTAGCTTATAACAATTTAAAATGAAGTAGGAATTTATGATACAACTTTTAATTGTCAATAAATTACGAGTGAATAACAACAAAACTTGAATTGGTATACCGTATGTATAGCTCCATAAGCCAGTCTATTTTTTCACACTCATGTTCCACAAAATTACTCAGCAATCGCTCTCTTCTTGAACCTCTTTTGATGCCACCTGAACAAGACCGAATAACCCATACAAGGTCAAGTGAATCAAATCAAATAACTCTAACTAAGGTAGAAGATTGGAGGCAACCGTATATTGATTTTATCCAACACAAACACCTACCGCAAAGTAGGCAAGACGCGCTCAAGATCCAGCGAAAAGCTGCCCGATTTTTCATTAATGAAGGGATTCTATATAGGATTCGTTACGGGAATGCGATGTTGCGTTATTTATCACATGAAGAGGCGGAAGTAGTAATGGCCACGTCCCATAACGCGGAACATCAAGGTATGCAAAAGATCTTCTTACAACTTTATGAAGGAGGATTTTACTGACCCACAATGAAGTTCGATTCAGCCGAGCATGTACGGAAATGTCAACAGTGCAAAAGCCATGGACCATTAATCCGGGAACCACACACGTTGCTGCATAGTGTCGTCACCCCCTATCCCTTTCATAGGTTGGGACTTGATATCATTGGGAAACTAAGTCCAACATCGTCAGGACGGCACAAGTACATAGTCACTGCAACCGAGTATTCCACAAAATGGGTAGAAGCCATCCCTCTGCGTGATTACTCGAGAGCTACCATCGCGGCATTTATCAAGGAGTATATCATATGTCGATTCGGCACACCAATGATTATATGATCGGATAATGGTACCTCTTTCGACAACAAAAATGTCAAGGAGTTGTTAGACCAGTATGGTATCAAATTCCACACTTCGACCGTCTATTACCCTCAAGGGAATGGACAGGCCGAATGTGACGGATCAAGAAATTTCTGCTTCCAACAGGTCGGGTTACGACCCGCTTGGAAAGCTCTAACTTCTTGATACGCCACTCGAGAGATAGGGATTCTCCGAGCATATGTCCCATACCATAGTACTCAGAAAATCCCACAAGCCAAGGGTCACTGAATCGGATAACGATTTCTATGTACTACTCTCCCTTGGCCAGTTACCAAAAATAACAGAAAGGCCAGTTGCAAATATAACACTTTATACGGCCAGTTGCCGATTCTAACACTTCATACGGCCAGTTGCCGATTCTAATAATTTAGATAGCCAGTTGCCAATCTAACACTTTATATGGCCAGTTGCCAATCTACTACTTTATATGGTCGGTTACTAAATTCTGATAATTTAGATGGCCAGTTGCCAATCCACTAATTTATATGGCCAGTTGCCAATTCTAACACTTTATATGGCCAGTTGCCAATTATGAAAATTTAGATAGCCAGTTGCCAATCTAATACTTTATATGGCCAGTTGCCAATTCTAACACTTTCTATGGCCAGTTGCCAAAAATGGGAGATGGCCAGTTGCCAACCCCAATAATTTATGCGGTTAGTTGCCAATGTAAAGGTTGCAATCATCTCTGAGTATATGGTATGAACTGCTAAAACAGCAACCAATACTTTCAGATGATATGAACACCCTTGTAGAGTTGTGCTGAACCGCATAACGGCTGCCTACGTACCCTCTCTGTTGCTCGAAGGGATCAAGCACGACCGTAGTTCGTCAATAATTGTTTAGATAGTATGAACTGCTTACCGTAGCAGTAACTATCTCCAACAGCGGACTGTATGAATTGCATAACAATAACTATCCCTAACTTATCACATTTAATACCAACAATGTCAGAAGGAATAGCAGCACCATAATTAGTAATTTTACGAAAATCCCAGAACTCCATGCACATTATATAAACGACAAAGGACTAGCTTGAGCCAAATCAAAGTTCACACAAAACATCAAGAGTGATTAAGAAAGCTCTATACTTTCTTGTTACTGAATCCCAAACAGAGTATATTATAAAAATACAAATAAAATACAACTCCATACATTTTATGGCCATGCGGAATTCTGTCATCATTAGTACTCTAATACCTGAAATCTAAAACGAGATACTATGGGAATTTTGACACAATATGTATAAAAGTCCATCAAAATTGAGGAGTTCCAATGAACATAAACTAAAGCAAACCCCATAAATAGAGACGAATGGTGTCTAGAGGGACAGAACATAAAATGAGAATACACAAATATAGTAGATATACTGATAGCCTACAAAGCAACATGAATCATCAGTTTAATTTCACCTCGACAAATAATACAAAGCTACCACCGTAGAATTCGTACACTAAACAAACCAATCTACCAGGTTTACCATTAAATTGGCATTCTATTAATCTCCCCCCTTATTAAAATATTCACTAATTTAAGTAAAGTGGTCACTAATTTAAGTAAAGTGGCCAACTGATGACTAAACATAAGCAGCATCAAGACTTGCTCACTTACTGACAGGCTACTGTCAATGTGGGTACCATTTTACTATATCTAGTTAAACCACAGTGAAGTACTAAAGAAAAGCAACTCCACAAATATTTGTATATCCGAAAAGATTTTCTTATAGATAGAAATGAAAATGACTAGGTGCATAAGAAGGGTTTAGTTATGTGCCAAGCAATTATACACACACCCAAGTTCACATAACACAGTAAACATAGTAATTAAGGTATACATTTCTCCCTCATGCTACACAGCAGTTTTGAATTAAGGTGGTTGAATCTGAGCTTAAATATAAAGTAAACATTTCACGACACTCATTTTACATCTTTCAAAGGTCGGAGTACAGCCAAATTCAAATGGAAATTAAGAAGGCCAATGTGCGACAAGAGAGCAAATTAAGAACATTAAGCTAATACAACATAAAGTAACATTTCATTAACATATATGCTAGTTATATTGTCTACAAGATCCATAAGCTAGTGGTACTCGTAAATTAAGTCGTAATAAAATGCACAGTAATCAGACTTGGCATCATAGAAGTGACCAAGCAAACGAATAAGCTCTACAATGAAATCTACATTTTAAAAAGGCACAGAAAAGAGTCCAAAAATCCAACACATCAGATGAAATTAATTCCAATGAATTTAACATATTAAAGAATCCAACGGTATCAAAACTACTCGTACATATACCAGCTCGAAATACACAAGTAGAAGTCCAAGCCAATAGTAAGCATAATTTAAGAACTGCCAATATACTTTATTAGGATCGACGAAAAGAAGTCTTAGGATTTACTAAATGGTCTATAGTTTGTACTTGGAGATTTTTATAAACCAACTTCATTTTCACATAATAATCTCTATGTCCGTTGTAATACATCAAATGCCCTAAGAAATGCAACACACCAAATACAAACGGTTTAGACTAATAGTCACAGTAGCTTTAATCTAACAATCACCATTCTAAAAGCTCTGAATTAAAAGGTAGTAACATCAAACTTGGCATAAGAGCCCACTTACCACATATTAGAGATTGATCCTAATGACCTTCAATCAACCCTTCCAAAATGAATGGTATAAATAAAAAAATGTATGACAATTAACCAAAGAGCATGTATATTCAGTAAATATCAATGAGGATGCCAAGTGGTGATAGTCATCAAATCATCAAGTGCACAACACCATAAAGAATTACAAATGCACAAACAAGGTTAATATTACCATCCACTATAGGGAGCATTCTAAGCGTAAAGATGAAAAACATTTTTAGCAACATTTTGGACAAATTCTCTACTCTAAACAGTCCAATGGACATTCCTCATGATATATTAGTACCGACAGTTGTGCTTAAATATCAAAAACTCATCAAAATTCTCTAGTACCGTTTAAAAGAAACAATAAGGGCTTTTACCATTTTTCTCTTCTTTCAGGCTTTTAAGACAACATTTAATGTACAGTGTTGTTGGTGTGGAACCTTCCTAGTAATATTAAGCTCCTCTTAGAACTTCTTCACCTACAAATTCGATTCAACTATATAATACAACAATATTTAGTTCAGTCTAAATTCTCAAAACCCACTTAATTTCAACCATCCAACACCTAGCAAACGGCAGCAAGAACAGGTCCTCGGCTAGTCCTTGGTGTTGAAACACAATACCAAAAAAGTTAAGAGGCATGCTTATAATTCAAGTCCAAAACAAACCCAATCTTCATAATCAAACCAGAACTTGAATTACTTGAATTCTCCTTATGAATCTGTAGCCAAGTTTCATTTTTTAACAAGTTTCTTTGATTCTAAAATCTCACCATTAACACCACATACAGAACTAGCTCAATTCAAAAGAATGAAATTAAAGGAATAGAAGGAAGAAAAAGAATTAAGACATACCCAAACCGATAAATCTCTAGTTTCATTCAACAATCAACCCCTCTCTGGTTTTTGGAGGAAAATAAATGGTGAGATCCCTAATTTCTCTGTTTCTCACAAACCCAAACCAACAAGAATCATAAAAAACAATATATTAACATGGAGAACAATCATTTCCATTCAGTAATCAACCCACCGTACTTGCATGATTAAATAAAAACTTAGAGATGTACCCTAATTTATGTGTACAACATCTTAAATTCATGGATGTAATTGTAACACAATTGTAAGATTTATGGGCTTCAAACTCAAAACCAATTGGTAATGAGTGGAGAGGCTCATAGTGTTATATGTGTATAGAGGCTAGGTGTTTTAGGCAATGTGGGACTATTTAATTCCCAACACTCCCCTTCACGGGTAAGGGCGATTTAAGCCTCTTAACATGTGGATCATATACGAGGGAATTAATACCACTCACGTATGGCCTCGCTCTGATACCATGTAAGATTTCTGGGCTTCTAACTCAAAACCAATTGGCAATGAGTGGAAAGGCTCATAGTGTTATATGTGTATAGAAGCTAGGTGTTTTAGGCAATGTGGGACTATTTAATTCCCAACAACAATACTTGATTAAAACATTCACCAAGTGCAATAGCACAAACCCATCGATTGATGAAAATCACACCGATCAATTAAATGAAAATCACTTGTCTTGAATCAGATTTCTTCAAACTGAAAAAGAACATAAAGTAGAAATTTCTCCACCTCTTTTATGAAGCCAACCATCTAGAATACCATCAATAACCCAATGAAACCATAACTCCATTGAGCTCGCTAATTGTGTGATTAATTCATGCATAGTACGGGAGATTAAATTAAGCAGGAAGAAAATGAAGGGAAGAAGAAGAGAGAAGTGGATCCAAAAATAAGAAGCTCCCCCATCCCTTTCTTTTAGTTCCTTTAGTTTTATTTTCAGTTTCCTAATGTTACACGTGCACCTCATGCATACAGACCTATTAAGGCACCCATAATTCATATTTAGACATACTCACTATTGAAAGCTAATATTCAACATTAAGGCACACAAACATTAGATTTTCATTTTCTTACCTTTTTTTTAAAGCACGCCCAGTGTAGAATTTGATTTCTAACCCTAATGGGTTCAGTTAAACCCGAGAAAAAGGTTCGTACTGTTATACCGAAGCTACTAATAAAACATTGCTAATGATACTGAGTCGACTAGTGCATGATCATCACTAGAGTTGGCACGAACAGTTACCACTCGCGTTATGGGCATATCGCATCTCTAAAATAAGCTCGACTGGAGCTTCCCCGTATTCCTTGGTATATGGAGAGGATGCCATACTGCCAGCAAAGATCGTTATTCCTTCAGCGCGAGTAGCGATGGCCAGTCTTACTACTCCGGATGAAATCAGCCGATTCGCCCATCTGGACACTTTGGAGGAGCGGAGAACTAGGGCCAAGCGATTTGAAGATAAATACAGGCAAAGGACAGCAAGATACTATAACCAGAAGGTAAAGGAACGAGCTTTCTCAGAAAATGATATAGTTCTGAAAATCGCTCCGCATGTACAACGAAATACAAAAGACGGAAATTTTGCTACGAATTGGGAAGGCCCCTATATGATCAGAGAAGTTGCGGAAAGCGGATACTACTATCTCAAGCGGATGAACGGATCCCGGATCAATACCCCTATCAATGGTAAATGGATAAAACTGAAAAAGTGGGGGTACAACAACCTCACCCAATAATTCGCTTAGCAATCTGTATGGACTAACTCCAATATACTTTTAAGAGAATCAACTAGACAGTCAGACTCAATCTTAATAAAAAGTATATCAAAGAGTTCTATCTCAATTTCTCGATTCAATCCTTACTCAAGCAAAGAAATATGCGAGTCTAATTGAATATAAGAGAAATTAACTTGAACGGTACCAAAGACCAATGTTCAAGTATCAATCAATTTCAATCAACAACCAAAGGTCGAATTTCCCAATTGATTGATTCAATGCACAACATGTGATATTTCAATTATATAACAAAATATAATGTGGAAAAGAAATAATACAAACACCAGAAGTTTTGTTAACGAGGAAACCGCAAATGCAGAAAAACCCCGGGACCTAGTCCAGATTGAACACACACTGTATTAAGCCGCTACAGACACTGGCCTAATACAAACTAACTTCTGTCTGGACTATAGTTGAACCCCAATCAATCTCATACTGATCCAAGGTACAATTTCGCTCCTTACGTCTCTGATCCCAGCAGGATACTACGCACTTGATTCGCTTAGATGATCTCACCCACAACTAAGAGTTGCTACGACCCAAAGTCGAAGAATTTAATAAACAAATCTGTATCACACAAAAAAGTCTACAAGAATAGATAAATCTGTCTCCCACAGAAATACCCACAAGTTTTGTTCCGTCTTTTGATAAATTAAGGTGAACAGAAACTAATCGATAACCCGGACTTATATTCCCGAAGAACATCCTAGAATTATCAATCACCTCACAATAATCTTAATCGACTAGCGAAACAAGATATTATGAAATCACAAACGATGAGATGAAGATGTTTGTGATTACTATTCTATCTTTCCTTTGGGATAAATTAATCTCGAGCCAATTTTACAATTGTACTCAATACGATAGAAACAACAAGATCAGATCACACAACTACAGAGAAAATATTTGGGTCTGGCTCCACAATCCCAATGAAGTCTTCAAGTCGTTAACCTATAGGGTCTCGGTAGAAACCTAAGGTCAAAGGAGAATCGACTCTAGCTTATACAACTAGTAACACACAGGAGGTGTGGGGATTAACTATCCCATTTGCTAGAGTTCTCCTTTATATAGTCTCCAAATCAGGGTTTGCAATCTAAGTTACCTAGGTAACAAAGCATTCAATATTCACCGTTAGATGAAAACCTGATTAGATTCAAGGTAATATCTTTCAACCGTTAGATCGAACTTAGCTTGTTATACACAAATGAAATATACGTCATTTAGGTTTGTGTAACCGTACCTAAACGTGTACAAGTCGTTGGTTCAATAGTGGTTAACCAAATGGTTAGCCATATGAGCACTTTCATATCAACCTTATTTATCTTCACCATAACTAGTCAAAATGACTCAAATGAAATAGTTCAAGAGTTGTTCAATTGCTTAGATCTTATAGAAGTATACAAGACACAATCGAAGAAAAATCGGTTTTGATTCACTCAAATCGATTCATGAACTTTATAGCCACGGTTTGCAAATATGCATTCCTTAGTTTATATATATTTTAGTTCACGAATAAACCAATTTTAGAAACTAACACACTTAAGTATGTGTACGGGTATGCGTACTTAAGTAACCGGATTTGAGTTTGTTTTGGTTTCCAAACCCAGCAGAAATTCACAGAGGTGAACTTTCCGCCAGTATGCGTACGTCTACGCATACTTAGGTAACCGGATTGAGTTTGTTTTGATTTACAAACTCAGCAGAAATTCACGGACGTGAACTTCCGCCAGTATGCGTACGGGTATGCATACTTACCCAGTCTTCATCAACCATTTAGTACACCCACAAGTATGCATACATTTGGTTCCTGGTTTTTGACTTATACACTAATGCGCGAACACATTATATGCTTATATCCAATGATGGTTACATGTTCTAAACTCTTTATTTCAATCATTGAAACATTCTTAGAGGATGTTAAATAGAGGTTATTTACACACTATTTTTCATCAAAGCAATTTTCAAGATATTGAAATAATCAACATGACTTTCATCACTTGTAAAGATGAACTTGGTCAAAGCAAAAGCTTACCAACACATATTTCGAGAAAAAGATAAGCGAGATAAACTCAGCTCGAAATAGCAAATGTGTATAATCGAAGTTTATATAGCAATATGACTTTTGTCTCAAGATAGGAGATAGAGTAGATAGACTTTTTGAGTGATAGATAAGTTCAAGTCTCCACATACCTTTTAGTCGATGAAGTTCCACCAGTTCATTGAGTAGTTCTCTGTCCTTATATGATGAACGCTGTGGAATCTAGAGTTCAACTATACTTTTTATCCTAGTCCGAGACTTAGCTATAAGTAGACTAGAAATCAAGACTTATAGTTTTGGAAACTAAACTTGACAACAAACTTGAGATAGCAACGCTTGCGAGTTCGACCGAGCAGTGCTCTAACAAAAAAACTATTATGCATAATAAATAAATGTACGCCAGATGGCTGATCATCAATAATATAAGTATTTAATCTAAATTTTTTCAAGATAAATAACCCCGAGTCTGGTTAGGTTCCGCGCACGACCAAAGAAGTGCACTAAAAACCCCGAGTCTGGCTAGGTTCCGTGCATGACCAATGAAGTGCACTAATAGCCCAGAGTCTAGTTAGGTTCCGTGCATGATTAATTAAGTGCACTAATAGCCCCGAGTATGGCTAGGTTCCGTGCATGACCAATGAAGTGCACCAATAGCCCCGAGTCTGGCTAGGTTTCGTGTACGACCAATGAAGTGCACTAATAGCCCCAAGTCTAACTAGGTTCCGTGCATGACCAATGAAGTGCACTAATAGCCCCGAGTCT